>JAOTRH010367462.1:0-34912 GCA_034768845.1 Heliamphora exappendiculata | reverse complement strand
TGTAAATTTATTATTTAGGTGTATACGGTATACACTTCGAAATTGAACCTAAATGGTATTACTAAAAGTGAAAGTTCAAATAATTAAGAATTAAACTTGAAATAATTATAACTAGATTACCGAGACAAATTGTTCCATAAGACTAAGGTAGTGTTTAATATTACTAAAATTAGTAGTTTATAAATTATTACTTATAATAAAAATTGTAGTATTTAATAAAAATTATAACTTGTAGTTGAAATAGAAGAAAAAATAGTTATAACTTGTAATAAAAATTATAAATGCTTTGAAAAATATTATAAATTAAAATTAAAATTAATTACATAAAATTAAAAACTACTACCAGTAATTATGCCAAACACCCTTAACTCATTTACTTGGCTTATAATATATTTTGAGATGAGCTTAATCTCAGGTCTATTTATGCACTTTGTTGTTGTAATTATTTATTTGATCGATCACGACAAACAATACTTCACAGTCGATCTAATTTAATTAGGGGAAAATGTAGAATTTGTACTCCTAGGATCAATGAAATAAGGGATTAGTTTTAAAAAAATATTTAAAATACCCTAAAAATTACTTTTCCACCTTAATTTCACACTATTATTAACCTATTGATATATTATTCGTCACTCTTTCATAAAATTCCAAAACCACCTGTTAATCGAGAATTTAAGTTATTTATTTTAAGACACCAGTGTGTAGATTATTTATTAAAAATTGCATTAATTGAATATTATTAAGTATTTTAAAAAAATATATTTGTTTTAAAAAATAAAAAATAAAAAATAAATGAATAATTAATTATAAGTACTATATTAGAGACTTATTTTGGAATAGGTTCTAATCATTAACAAAATATTTTTAGCGATCACATTAACTAAATAATGAAAAAAAATCATTAAAAATAAAAAAATCAACTTCATCAACTTAGTCAAATTTGTTTTTAAGCAAATTAACCAAACGGGGCCAATGAAAATATTAGACACAAATATTCTTTTATATACAACGGGATTTTATTAGAGGCCAAAGCCACGGTGCCGACGCGGTCGCCTCCGTCAACCGAAATGCAAACCAAATCGAAAATTTCTCTCAATTTCTTCATCTCTAATCAAATGTAGTACTCTGAGGATGGCACTGACCTAAACTACAGCTTCACATCTGAAAATTTCTATCACTACAACTTCTTCATCTTCGTTTTTAGAATTTTCCAAATCCTTCCTCTTCATCTTCGTCTTCATCAAGGAATTCCTAGCCAAAATTTGAGCCCTAAATATTTCAATCACTGACCACATAACACTCAGGAACTGCTAATTTGAAGATGAATCGATTTCTTTTCTCATTTTCTATCGAATTCAGGAACCGATAGTAACTTCGATGAGAATATAAGTTCTCATTTTATAATGTCAATTTAAGTTTGCACACGCATTATACATTGCAGCTAGTATAGTTTAGTGTATAAATATTCTATAATATTATTTTAAATTCTCATTCTCATTATACAATAAATTTTCATTATAAATATTTTGTAAGGTGAGTTTAAGTTCTCATTCTCACTGATAAAAACAGTAAGTATATAAATTCTCGTTCTCATTCTCATTATATAATAAGTTCTCATTATAAATATTTTGTAATGTAAATGTAAGTTCTCATTACAAAAATTGCTAGAGAAACGTTAAGTAAAACTAGTTATCTTGAGCGATGAAAAGAGAAAATTTCTATTAAATTTGTGAGAGAGATAGAACTAATTGTGGAGCAAAATTCAGGAATAAAGAGCGCTATTAAATTTGCAGGAGTTTGCGTTTTTTGTAAGATAAGGTCATTTTTGGTAAATAATAATATAAAAAGACTTAATAGAATATATATTTTCTAATGAAACTTATCTTAAAAGAGTTCACTGAAATAGGATTTCTACATGAACACCTACAAATAAATTGCATGATTTATTTTAGAATCTTAATTTCTTAAAAAAATATAATTTTTTCAGCAACACCATGCTGTTGGGCCTGGGACAGTAGCCTCTCTAACCCTAATAATACATCCAAAGTGAACTTTTTCTTAGTTTTTGTTGTCTTCTTCCTACAACTGTAATGGCAGCCATTAATACATTCTAAGCTGACTTATTGGTTTTTTTTTCTCTTCTTTTTTTTTTCTCTTTGTAGAAATTATTATTATTATTATTGGTTAAGGAAAATACATAGACCATCCAATTAAGGCAAGAATACATGTTGATTTTTTTTATTCAAACAGTGATTTTTTATTATAAAAATTCTTTTCTAATTATATTGCTTGGGTGTTTGGCATTGTTTTTTGGGTTAGTTTTTAATTTTTTGTTACTAATTTTATTAATAAGTTATAATTTTATTTAAATACTCACAATATCTACTGTAAATTATAACTATTTTTTTTTATTTTAGCTACAATCTAACATATTTACTAAACACTTATTTTGTACTGAAGTATCTGTTGTAGGAAAATTATTAGGTAGTCTCGAGTACCATGTAAGCAATGATATGTGGTGTTAAAAAAAATAATTGGTGCACATTGAGTGAATTACTTTTGTCTCTCACCTATCCAATAAAGGTGGACCAATATTGTTATAGTTAGTAACTAAAAATTAAAAGCTAAAAGCTACTAGCGAAACTACTGCTAGCAGCTTTTAGCTTTTAATTTTTTGTTACTTATTTTAATTATAAATTACAAGTTTTTTTAAACACCGATAATTTCTACTATAATTTATAACTACTTTTTCTTCTATTTCAGTTACAAGTTACAATTTTTATTAAACACTCACAACTTTTACTACAGACTATAATTCATAAGCTATTAATTTTAATAATGATAAACACCACTTTAGACATTGTTACATAGTGTTTCGAAACTACTAAATAATTACTTATTGTTGTAATCTTTACTTAGCATTTGCATTTTAGTAATGACGTAAATAAGGACTTGTTTGGCAGTTAATCTAATATCGGTTTGGTTTTTTTGTTTGTTTATTGTCAAAAAAATATACCTTGAAAAAAATGTCAAAAAATAATATAAAAGACTAAAAACTCGAGATAAAGTCGAAATTAAATAATGCCTAAATTTAAGTTTTGATCTTGGGTATTGTGTTAAGAAGAGATATTAAAAGAAAAAAATGATATTTTATTGTGATAAAAGAGGTATTTCAATTTAAAATAATGTAATGTTTGATACGTTAAATGAGAGTAATTATTCGGTGCTATCGAAATTTTATGTGCAAGTTCACGCGGTGTTTATATCTAATATAGTGACGACAAATTTTATGATAGAGACATGATGACTCACTTTTATTTGGTGATTAAGAGATCAAAGGTAGTTCACATTGTGTATGTTACTATTATTTATTTGTTAAGAATACTACGTGACATCGCGTACATAGTAGGCTGAGAGTATCTAATAATTTTCCATGAAATTGAGAGCAATATTACACTTTTAGTGGCCCTTCATTTAATTGAGAGCAATATTAAAGTCAATCATTCATCAGGATTCATGAGAAGTAAAATTCCATTGAATTCTAACCTTAATTTCAAACAAGGCCAATGAATACAATTTTTTTATTATTACAATTCTTTTTAATTTTTTTTAAAAATATACTCCCAAAAATATATTTTCAAATTCTCCGACATTGATAAACAAGGCAAAGGATCCAAACAACACATAGTTAGTATTAATACAAGAAAGTATTTGATTAAGTGACCGGAAATAAATGCTTATTTATAAAACTAGACTAAAGTAGAGATATTTAATCTAAAGTATTTGATATCTTATGACAGTTCGTACTGAGATTGCTAATCCATACCAATTTAGTTCGAGACTCCAAACATTGCCTTGTTATTTTATTTCTTTACAATTTTATAATAAATCTATTAAAATTATGTCAAACTAATATCGTAATATTTATTCTTAGAATTTTTTACTCTTAACCAAACACTTTTTAACAAAAAAATATTACATTAATAATTTAATTTATAATAGTTTCAATACTAATAATACAAATACAATAATTATTCTATAAAATTAGGTGTTACTAATAATTCATCATTAAACCAAAAATTGCTTCAATCGGACGCTTGAGTCCTCCAAAGCTGTTTTTTCAATGCTGTTTTTAAAAACAATTAAAACAGCGATTGGTTTTGTAATTAATGTAAAAAAATCATACATAAACCTACATTTATGCATAAACCATTTCTCTAATCAGTGCACATTACTTGGTTGGTTTCCCAATTACCATTTTAAAATCTAAAGTCAAACCTCTCCCACTTTAATCCAGTAATTATTTGTTGTTTTCAAAATATGATGTGCCAATTTGATGCGGTATTTTTACTCAATTCTGTATAAAAAGTTTTTACAATTGAGACATAATTACTCACTTTTACGATATGAGTCGAGAAATTAAGAATTTGGGTCGAGATTAGGAGTTCAGGGTGGAGCGTCAGAAGTTCGTGAATCGAGGATCTAGTGTATGGGGGTCACTGCAACTACTGTCGCCATTGTTTCGATCACCACTATTGTTATTAATTTTAACATTACTATATTTATTAGTATTATTATTTTTAAAATTTTAACAAAATACATTTAAAAAAAAAATTTTAAAAATTATCTTAAAAAAAATATTTTTTATCAAAATAAACGAAACTTAAAAAACAAAAAAATAATTTATATAATTTAAATTATAATTATTTATTTATCAAAAAGCACATCGTTGTCATAATATTTTTAAAAATATCTGACAATTTGCCAGTTTAATCAACCTCTTCCAATGATCAACTGGCTTGTCTATAAGTACGACCCACCTTACATACATGATGCCCCGGATCTAAACTACCCCATATAGCAAATCAAAATCACCCCAGAAGAAGCATACTCATAATAAATATTTTTATATTTATATATATTTAATGTATAAATTATAATTGCATGTCTAGTGATATTTTTAAAATTTTCCCGTTATAAAAAATAAAAAAATAAAAAAAAATTAATAAATAGAATATAAAAAAATAAAAAAAAACTAATAAATAGAATATAATTAGATAAGAGAAAAAAAAAACTTAGTAGTTTTTTTAGTGACTTTTTTAGTTTTTAGTGAATTTATTTTAAATTTTAATTTAAATAAATATATTTTTTAAGTTTTTCTCGTTACGAGAATTAATAAATATAAAAAATTTGAACCAAACAATTAAATCCCAAAGTTTTTAAATTTTAAAAATTAATGCTAAAATTCAATTTTAAACCGTAGTTACATGAGGCCTTATGTTGGCGACAAGACACTGAACTGGACTAGATTACATATTAATATTATAGGTCAACATCTTCTGTTTTTAAATATTTTTATTATCTGTACTATAATAATGTATTGAGATTCACATTATTTTATTTTTGAATCACATATTTTTAAAATCTCAGTAATATTATACGAATATTAATATATTGTAATTTGTAAAAGAAGCTGTGAATATTTAGTAAAATTATAACTCGTAGATGAAATAAAAAAATTTTTAAAACTTACAAAAGAAGTTATGGGTGTTTAAAAAAATTATAAATTATAATTAAAATTAATAATAAAAAATTAAAAATTAAAAAAAAAAAAAACTTAGCAAAATACCCCGTTTAAGATGGACATAAAACTCCATCAACCAAATTAAAAAAAATTATTAGCTATCAACACGAGATATGGGCACATGCTACCATAAGTTTTGAGAGTTACGCGATTATGTTAGATTTATCTCGTATAACTCTTAAAAAGTGTGTTTGGGTTCTAATAAGAACGTAACCAGATTTGATATAATTATATAATTCAATTTAGTTATGTCTTTTTTTAAGAGAATATTAAATATATATGCATATATATTATATTCTATTAAAAAAGAAAAAAATAAACAAAAATTATAAAAATTAGCAGAAACAGGGTACACGAATGCTGTGCTTTTGATGGTATTTGGCAAAATAACTGTCAGCAGTTTATAGATTGTAACTTATAAAAAAAATTGTAAGTATTTGGTAAAAATTATTACTTGTATTTAAAATAGAAAAAAAAATAATTATAAATTGTAGAAAAAGTTGTGAATGTTTAAAAAAATTAGATTAAAAGCTAACTTAAAAATGACATATTTTGAACTTAATTTAATTTTGCTAAAAATAAAAAATAGAATAAAAAAACTCTAATTTTTAAACTAGTTGGCTTTATCATTGACTTTATTGAGCAAAAAGAAATATTTAAGAGAATATTAAAAAAATTAGTAAAGCGAAGATAATAAATTTATTTGTTTTAAAAAAATTTATTATTTTTGACCAATGGGCAAATAGTTTTAGAAATCTAATGACTCAAAACGCATTTAAAGAGTTTCATAAAGACAATATGTACAGACAAGTTGTAGAAATAATTTGTTCAGTTTAGATGAGTAATGTTGGGTGTATTGTATTTTAGGAATTTATATGATTTGAATTTTATAATTATATAGCAATTAGTTTAATATTTTAGAGTTTGTCTATATATAAGAACCTTATAATTTTAATTGTAGTGTGAAGAGTTGAATAAAAAAAATAAAAATATAAAAAGGACAAAAAATACCGAGGCACTGAGATGATTCTCGAGCGAAAAAACGGAATTTATTTTAAGGTTCAGGTTTTGTGTGTCGATTTTTGAAATATTTTTGATTTAGTGATTATACATTTTATGATTATATTGGATTATCTTTATCACCTATTGGCGTAGGCAAGTTTTGGCAAATTACATAATTTTTTACGTAATTTTTTTTAATGTGTATATAAATGGACTTGTGTTTGTATTCGAGAATTAATGATTAAATTTCAAATGTGTTGAATTGCATTAATTGGTGGAGTAAAAAATATAAAATGAATGAGTCGATGCAGGTTATATTTCTTTTACAATGATATAACTCAAACCAACTTGGTTGGTATTGTCTCATTTAGTTTCTTGCTAACTTTAGTTTTTTGATTTTTTTTGGTTAAAATGTTAAAAAATTAAGATTACCCGTTTGGTAAAAAAATAAAAAAATAAAAAAATTTAAAAAATTAAATTAAAATACAAACTCTCAAAATATTCTATTCAAACTCGCTTTACTTTTAAAATATAATAATACTTTTTATTAATAACTTATTTACTACTACTATCAACTACATATAATTGTTAATATCAAATATATAAAGAGTGTTTGGCCAAATTTCTACTACTATCTTTTAGCTTCTTGTTATTAATTTTAGTTATAAATTATAATTTTTTTTAAATATTAATAAATTCTGCTATAATTTTTACTAAATACTTACAATTTTTGTTACAAGTTATAATTTATAAATTACTAGTAGTAACATTCTCAAACACCCTCATAAAAGGATAAAATTATCTACTTTTAAACAAAAAAAATGCTAACTTTTTACCTAAATAACTAATTTCAAAAAAAATAACTTAAAATTTAAGTTATGAAACAACTTATTTTGAATTCAATTCAAATTTTTTTGAGGCTAAAAACACAAAAAACTAAAAAAAAATTAACTTTTAAACTAAGTTGTCAATTGGAGCCATAAAGTGTTTTTTTTTTCTCTCACTAACATCATTGAATATATATGCCAAATTACCATATAGACCATGTTGCATGATATTACGATATTATTAAATAATTATTCATTTAAATGAGTTTGGCTTAAATAGCAAAAGTGTAAAACTAATCACTTTCATATTTGTATTTTATTCAATAACAAGGAAAAAAATATTAAATATTCTGAAAATATAATTTGACATGTACTCGTTTAATTAATGAACAAAATTTATTAAGGTCATATTTATTTTCTATCTATGTAATTAATTTAAATTAATATTTTTCATTACATTATTACATTTAATTGGTAATGATAATTACATTAAATTGGTAATGATAATTGGTGATGAACGTTTTCTAGCATTATCAAGTGATGCTTAGAGTAATTATATAGGTCTGGTTTGAAATAATAAATTATTTATTTACTCAATGTTGCTTATTTTTATTTTTTTATGTATTTTTTTTACCAAAATGTATACTTTCATTATTTTTTCTTATCAAGATGAATAGAAAAGATTAAAAAAATTAATTAAAAAATAAAACTAGATCAATAAGTGAAATTGATATTTGTTTATTTTCATTAATCGTGAATTTCATTTCTCATTTGGTCAAAAGATTGAAATTTTTGAATTCTAAGAGTAAAAAATTATTATCAAAAGGTTTTGAAAAATCTAAAAAGTACAAAACTAAATCAAATGTTTAATTTTATTCAAAATGGGTCTTAGTTTTATCGGGACTTATTTGTTATTTTGAATGGAATTAAGATAAGATAAGTAGAATAAATAATACTATGGGTATTGCATGTTTTTTAATACGGGCTTATTTGATATTTTGGATAGAATTGGATAAAATAAATAGGATTGTTAGAAATATAATACAAGATATGCTCGGTGGTCCAGAATATACATATTTATTAACTTTTAACAATTGCAACATGTTGAATTTATATAAAACAAAAATACAAAAAAAACATGAATAAAATACGTAAATCGAGTCATACAGACGCAGTTTCCTTAAGTATGATTCACCGCATACCAAGAGTGTTGTAAATATCTCCACCAGATTCACTCTCGCAGGATAAAACGGCTGACCCGAACGTTGGAACACCTCCAAAGATCGACTACTGAAACGTTCCTCATCTGTTTTTTTCTATTTCACAACTTACAATCTCACTGTATTGTTGTCTAGACACAAAATTAGAGAAATTCTTATATAGAACTTTTCTCTTGGGGATTACACTAGAATTCAAAAAGATAACTGTAATATTCAAAAAAAAATTTTTTAATAATGTTAAATTAAAATAATAAATTATACTAATATACATGTATATATACATAATTATATCAATGGACTAAAATCTTTAAGAAAGGAGACTAATTAATTATGTAATGGCATTGAAAGGGGAAGACCGAATCAATCCAGGGACGTTGAAATGGGAATTAATTAAATTAGGGGCGTTGAATGGGAAAAAATTAATGAAAGAAAATGTTTTGTAACCAAAAATAGGGTAAGGGTGTGCATATATATTAGAGTATTATGGGATTTGTCTGTACAAAGAAGAAAAAAAGAAAAAGCAAAGAGAAATAAAGAAAGTGAGTACCGACAAACCCAAGCTTGGCCCCGACACCTCCTTCAGCCACCACCACCGCCGACCACCCTAGACGCCGATGATAACCACCGACGCCACCCACCGCCGCCGTTGTCCACCTTTTCATCTCTCTGGTTCGCGTCACACACACACACACACACACACACTAACTCACTCTCTCTCTCTCTCTCTCTCTCTCTCTCTCTCTCTCTCTCTCTCTCCCCCTCCGATCTCTCTCTCCCCTTCTCCGTTTGATCGAAACCCCCTCCCATTACCACCGGAGGTCATCGGCGACCGCCATCAGCACCTTCGACGGACCCCAAAACCCCTGTTTTTGGATCTGATCGCGCGGTTGTGTTTTGGTTTTGGTTCAGCGGATTTGCTTCTGTTTTGGGTTGGGTTGGTTTCTGTTGGTGTAGGCCTTGTTTGGGTTTATTGCTTAGTTGGCTCCCTTAGGCCTTATTTGGTTAGGCTATGTTTTATTTGGTTACTATTTTTGTGATATCTTGGTATCCTACATCGAAAAAGGAGAGGGAGTTCCTGGGTTATAAAGAAAAAATCTTGAACCCTTACATTCAACGAGGCCTTTTTCTCAGGTGGTAGAAACCTTAGCAGAACTTCGCAGTTAAGCGTACTTACGCTGGAGCAATGCAAGGATGGGTGACCCCCCTGGAAGAACAAAATCGTGAGGGTTTTGTCCAAAGCGAACAATATCGTTGCTATGTGAAGGGTCAGGGTGTTACAGATGATATCAGAGCCGACTCTCCTCACCTCTGAGCGTGGGCTCCTACCGTCTCGCATGACACGTCGGCAGGTAATATCGTTGTTATGTGAAGGATCATGGTGTTACAGATGGTATCAGAGCCGACTCTCCTCACCTCCGAGTGTGATCCCCTACCGTCTCGCGTGACACGTCGACGGGCTACTGAGTGGGCGGGTTAATAAGGACTGGCAGGCTACCAGAGCTGGCAGGCTACTGCACGGGGACGTGTAGCCCTAAGGGGGTAGATTGTGATATCTTGGTATCCCACATTGGAAAAGGAGATGGAGTCCTAGGTTATAAAGAAAAAATCTTGAACCCTTATACTCAACGAGACCTTTTTTCAGACACTAAAAATCTTAGCAGAACTACACAGTTAAGCGTGCTTACGTTGGAGCAATGCAAGGATGAGTAACCCACCTAGAAAGAACAAAACCGTTAGAATTTTGCCCAAAACAGACAATATCGTTACTATGTGAAGGGTCGGGATGTTACAATTTTATAAACTAATTTATTATTAAGTTGTTATTTGTAGTAATAATAATATTGAGGTTAATTAAGTAAGTGAGCCTCACATAATTATGTCTTTAGGAAAGTGTGTGATACTCTTTAAAAAAGAGCTTAAGAAATATTAAAAAAATATAAATTATTTTGTAATATTTTTTTGAGATTGTAAATGATTTTGAATGCGCTCGTCAAATATTCTATCTTAATGAAAATTTTCAATGGGAAGTCTTGAATAGTGAACGTAAGTTTGGAAGAAGTCAAATTAATATAAATCTTGGTATCCGATTCATTCTCTCTCTCCTCTCTCTCTCTCTATTCTTTTTAATTTTTTCAATGCTTTAATTCTTGACATAATTGTTATATTTATTTGAGCAATAAAAAAGTTTTGAATTTTTTTAAAAAAAAAATAATTATTATTTTTAAAACTCAGCTTACTCTACTCTTGAAATTGAGTAGGAGTAACAACAAAGATAAGATTATTAATAAATTGAATAGGAGTAACAACAAAGATGAGATTATTAGTAAGGTTAGACAAAGTCTAAGTGAACCTCACATATTTACTAAGTTAATTATTTTTTTTTTTTTTTTTTTTTTTTTTTTTTTTGTATATTCCATTCCAAACAAGCTCAAAAAGTAGTATACTAATAATTCAATCTATAATAATACTTTATGTACTAATAATTTTATAAAAATAATTATTCAACTAAATATGCCGTTTATTTTTAAACCACTTTAAAATTACACTAAATAATTTCTTTTTGTGCAGCCTAAAATTATTAAAATCAAAAAACCCAATCTTAAAACATATTTACCAAACTAGGCCTTGATGCGCTTTATGATCACACAAATTTCTAATGAGTCATCAGTGATCTTGACAACCAAACAAAACTCTCTCTCTCTCTCTCTCTCTCTCTCCATGGCGACTTTTTCGAACCTACAACAATACGTCACCTTCAAGACCAAGAAATTCCGGCTATATTACATGGCCGGAACGATCATCCTCTGTTCCCTCTTCTATCTCGTCGGAATTTGGAAACACGGCGGCTTAACTGGCGGCGCCACCTCCCTCCTCCCAAAACTCTCTTGCACCCCATCAAGAAACGCCACCGCCACCACCACCACCAACCGCCTGATTCTCCACCCCATCGACTTCACCTCCCACCACTCCGCCGAAGACCTCCTCGCCCTCCCCCCCACGACGGCGCGTGTCAAACACTTCCCGCCCTGCGACCCGAAATTCACCGACTACACGCCGTGCGAGGACGTCAAACGGTCGCTGAAATTCGATCGAGACAGGCTGATATACAGAGAGAGACACTGTCCGGAGCGTAAGGAGTTGCTCAAGTGCAGAATTCAGGCGCCGTACGGGTACACGACGCCGTTCCGGTGGCCGGAGAGTCGCGGGGCAGCGAGGTTCCCGAACGTGCCGCACAAGCATTTGACGGTGGAGAAGGCCGGTCAGAATTGGGTCCGGTTCGAGGGGGACCGGTTCAGGTTCCCCGGCGGCGGCACTATGTTCCCCCGCGGCGCCGACGCCTATATTGATGAGATTGGGAAGCTGATCAATCTCCGAGATGGGTCTATCAGAACCGCCGTCGATACTGGTTGTGGGGTACGTATATCTAATTCTCACATTTCTAATCTATATACTTATAAAACTTGTAAATCCATATAAAACTTGTAAATCCATATCCATGATACAATCATTTATTATCGGTTAATATCGGTCTATATATAAATATTAAAATTTTAAATTTTAGTATCAAAATGTATTAATATAAAAAATACGGCCATCGATGACATGGCCGGCAAAATATAAGTAATATAGTTATTTATCCTCAATTAATATTAGGATTATAAATTATGATATTGAAATACGTGTTAATATTAGAAGTATGCGACATGACTTTGTATCGGTGAATATCAAATATTATTAACTAATATATTAATAAATGTTGATATTGAAAATTTTAAACTAATTACATATCGACTGATACAATAGTATAACATTTGATATTTAAAATCTTGATTAATGTCAGGAAATATTAGTCAATATATTAGTAAATATTAATACTAAAGACTCCGTCTCGCTATGTATTGATGAAAACGATACTGATATTTGAAATTAATTTGGGACGTGTGATTATTATTTTTTATTATTTTTTGTTGTGAAAATTATTATTTTTTGTTTTAATGCATTAAAGATTATTAATTATGTAAAAAAATTGAATTACAAAAATTTTGAAATACATATAATGGTTTTTAATATAGTGAGATAAAAAAATATAATTTTTAAGACAGAAAATTACATGCGGGAGCGTCAATTTAGTGGTAATCCTATGGGATCATCTTAATTAATGACTTATTTCATGGGTTCTGACATTTGACTTGAACAACTGTGTGCCTGTTTGGATACTGAGAAAAACCAAGTGGCGTGTTGTTACTTAAAAAAGGAAAAAAGAAACCAAGATCTTACCGTCTAGAGTTTTCTTCTTGTAGAGTTTCTCGGAAGCCAAACAGGGATAGCTGGTGGTTCAGAAAATTTTCCCTCTCTCGTTTATTTATTTATTTATTTTTGAGGTTTCGTTTTGGGAATTGGAATAATTGAGCTATGGAAAATGGATAGTTTGGTAACAAAAGTGGGGATTGCTTTGGATGGAAGCCCACATGTTTCTTTTATTTGACTTCAAGAATAAAAGATTTACAAATCGGAAAATGGTTGAACAAATCTCCAATGAGAATCCGAAAAAAAAAATATTCTCATTTCTTGTACCAAGGGAAAATGAATTCTAGAGAATGAAATAAATAAAAAATAACTAAGATTTTAAATTACAGTATTTATTACTATTTGACTAATTTGCTTATTTGGTTATTTGACTTATAAACAGTTAAATAAATAATTTCGTTTAATTTGTTAAATAAGTAAGATTTAAACTAATAAGTCAATAAGCTAATAAGTTAAATAAGTAAGTTTAAGCTAAGATTTAGCCAAATATTATTTTTTTATTTAAACAAATAAACAAAAATAAGTAAATAAATAAATAAAGTACTTAAAAGTCAAAGCAACCAAATCAATTTGCATATATCTGTTTTTGTTTATTTTACAATAAGTAAATAAGCAAGTTTTCCGAACAGGGCCAATTGTTGATAATAATTCGATTATATATTAATTTATATTAGATTATATTAATTAATATACTAATAAATATTAGTGTTAAAAATTTAAAATCTCGTTATATATTGTTCGATATATATCACGTAGTATGGATCAATATTTGAAATTTAAAATCTTGTGGCATTAAAAAATTATTCTTTTTAAATTTTAAATTTTTTCTTAATTTTTATTCAATTGAAAGAAAAGGGGAAAATGAAATTATTGCTTTTAATTTTAATTTTCAGTTTTTGGTGTATTTTACGTGGTTCAAATTATCTTGTTCTCAGCTGGATTCATATGATTGCGCTATTACTGCATTAACTTTTAATATCTTATTTTTCTTTTTGAATTTATACTAAGCTTGTGTTTGGTTCAATTTTTTTTTTTAGGCTTTTTGAGTTTTTTTGGTTTTTTATAAAAAACAAGTATTTATAAAAATATGTGAAAAATTAATTATAGTAAGAGATCAAACAAATAAATTTTTTTAAAAATTTTTAAACAAAAAATCTTCAAAATAAAATTAAACCAAACATAAGCTTAGTGGTCTTAGTACCAACTTATCTCTATCCATCTATATATCTATTATCTATATATATGTATATATATTTATATTTATGCGCCTGTTTGGAATAATTCTTGATTTTATTTATTTTATATTTATTTTTTTAGATAAGAGGTACCGAAAAAATAAAATAATGTAACCAAAAGATAAAAGAACTAAGTAAACTCGAAAACCAATAATATAAAATATAATTTATTAATTTATTTTGACTTATTTGTATTTTTAAAGAATTTATTTACTATAAATAAAAATAAATAACATTAAATTTAATTTATTCACTCATTATAACTTATTTTTATTTTCAAGTTTTGGTCACTTTCTTTACTTTTTTTTGTTTTCGTTTTGATAAAAAAGAATAAAAAAAATATAATAGCTTTGTCAAATAATAACCAAAGTTTGCTAAAATAAAGTAAGTATAAAAAGAAAAAATTCATTGGTCCCGTTTGTTTGGGTAACTTATTTATTTATTTATTTAGTTTATTTAGAGTCAAATAAGCAATTTTATTTAGTTTTTCAAATAAATAATATTTAAGTTAATAAGTTAATAAGTCAATTAAACAAAATATAAGCTAAAATTTAACTAAATGTATTTATTTATTTAAGCTAATAAGTAAAAATAAACAAATAAGTAAATAAAAGCTAAGCTAGTCAAATCAACTTATTTATTTATTTTATAATAAATAAATAAATAAATAAGTTATTTATCCAAACGCGGCTATTATTATTTCAAATAAAGCTATTATTGTTTCAAATAAAATTATATATAAGTGCAGAAAGAAAGAGGCAGAGAATCAGTGGAAGCATTTTTACCATTTGTATGAAAAGCTACTTTTGTGATATTCCATCTGTGTGTAGGATGACAGTACTTCCCTCTGTTTTCAGAATCATTTTACTTCTTAAAAATGACACATCCAATTGGGTTTTTGTCTTCTCTTGAGTTAGTCTCTTGTTTGGCATTCATAAAAAATTAGTTTTTTTAATATATATATAGATAAGTTAGTTTTTAAGTTAAATTGTTTGACATTTTCAAAAAAAATAACTAATTTTTTTATTTTTTTTTCTAAAAAAATAATATTTGTATTCCAAATATTCTTAACTTTTTTCAGAATAAAATGACTATAATATCTTCAATTAAAAAATTATTTTTACTCTTAAAAAAAAAACAAAAAATTGTGTCATTATTTTAAATACTGCTACTTAAAAGGAAAAAAAAGAATATATTAGATATTTTAACAAAAAATTAAAAAAAAAAAATTGGAAAAAATTATTTTAAACAGTCTATTTTTCCCCTTTTTTTTTCCTAAAAATTGTTAAACTTCTTAAAAACAAAAAACTTTTGGACATTTTAAAAAGGGGCTTAAGACTAGCCTTTAAGAGAGGGAAAAAACGCATTTTCCTTTACCTTCGCTCTTCCGATCTTGGTTATTATAATGTGAGTAGGATTTAATTGTTCCGAAAATTAGGGCCTGTTTGGGCAAATTTGTTTATTAATTTGTTGGTTTATTTTTGTATTTTTTAAATTTTTTTTATATTTTGATTAAAAAATTTTATTTTTTTAATTTATCTTAACGAGATGAGTGTAAAAAATATAATAATTTGATTAAATTATTAAAAAAATTTATTAAATATGAAAATTAACTTAGTCAAATAAGTAAATAAGTAAATTATGTTAATGTATTAATTTTTTTTGAATAATGTAAAAGTTCTGTAAAATTTTTGAGATATGTTTAATAATCTTTAATGCATTTCACACATAGAGATAAATTTTCCCATCATGTGATCTCTTGTTATTAAATGTGATTACGTGAGTGAATTTATTAATTGTGGGTTACATAACACCCTTTTCATTGCGGATGTCATTTTACAGTTTTACCCTCCAAACAATTCCTTTTTCCTTAAACTTGTCATGTATTTTATGTATTTCTTGTGGATTACAACCCGAATGACATTTATAATATACAAAATAAATATTATTATGGGATATTTGGCAAAATTATTGTTAGTAATTTTTTTGTTTCTTACTACTATTTTTAAATTTTTAGTTATAAATTACAATATTTTTTAAACACTCTCAAGTTATAATTTGACTTCAAAAATTAAGACTCAACTGATAAATGTAACTTAGTTCTCTTTATTTATATATGAATAACAATTATTAATTAATTTTGAAATGTTAGATTTGATTTTTTTTTTAAAAATAAAAAATAAAAAATAAAAAATAAAAAATAAAAAATAAAAAACTATTTGTTTTTATATTATATATAAATATATGCAGGTTGCTAGCTGGGGAGCCTACCTTATGTCTCGGAACATCATAACAATGTCATTTGCACCGAGAGACACACACGAAGCACAGGTGCAGTTCGCACTGGAGCGTGGAGTTCCGGCGCTGATCGGAGTTATGGCCTCCGTCCGGTTACCCTACCCTTCTAGAGCTTTCGACATGGCTCATTGCTCCCGCTGCCTCATTCCTTGGGGAAACTACGGTAATTTCGTTAATTTTGCTTCTTTTTTATTTTTATTTTTAATTAAAAATTTTAATTTTTCGAAAATAAGTAACATAAAATTAGCTTATTAGCTTATTTTGACTTATTTTTATATTTTTTGAAAATTTTTTATATTGTGATTAAAAAATTTTTTTTGACTTGTCTTATTAACATAAGTTAAAAAATATAATAGTATAATTAAATAATAAAAAAATTTCATTAAATACGAAAATAAGTTAAATAAAATAAGCAATTTTAATAATTATTTCAAACAAGGCCTTTATTTTTTAAAAACTTGGCTTTAAAATATTTATTTTTTAAAAAAAATAAGAGAAAAAAATAAAAGTTATAATCTTTGAAATAATTTATGTGTGGTAGTTTTTTTGTTAAATTATTTAATATGTTTTTATTTTTTTTCTAAACTATAATATTTCAGATACTGACATGTTTTTTTATTTTTGACAATTAAATTAAATTTTTAATAAAAATTATTATAATTATTTTACTCAAAAAAAAAATAAGAATGCTTAGAATATCTATAGGCTTACTTTCTTGAAAAAATAATTTAAAATATTAAAATATTTTAGAAGTAAGAGAAAAAAAAACAGAAGTTAGATTCTTTGAAATAATTTTTATAAGGTATTTTTTTTTTTGTAAAATTATCTAATATTTTTTTATTTTTTTATTTTTAAATTGCAGTATTTGAGATAGAGACTTATTTTTATTTTTTTAGAGTAAAATTAACGTTTTAAAACTATTATAATTATTTTACTAAAATAAATTACGGTGCGTAAAATGTCTATGGGCATACTTTCTTAACTGGATTGGTTGTATTTTTTAAAAAATTATATTGAAAAAAAAATCTGAAAAAAGAATTTTGAAAAGAATTTTCATTATATTTAAAAAAGAAAAAATGGGTTTAATTATCAAAACTGCAATAGAGAGAGAAAAGAGAAAATAGTTTTACATCATTTTCAAAATTTTCAGTTTTTAGGTCTTTTTTTTAACTCAATTTTTTGAAAATAATTTTCTACAAATTGCTAAGAAATGCATTTTATCTATTTTTAAATAATATTTTTGGGAAAAAAAAACAAAAAAAACTGCAATCAAACAAAGTTTTTTAGAAATGCTGAAGACTATAACTTAAAAAGGATTGTGAATGATAGTTTAATGAGATTAAAAAATAATAATATCAATGTACTTGTAGACATTCAAAATTTTAAATTCTACAAATTATATTAAAAAATACCTATGAGTATCAGTTTTCAATAAATTTACTATTTTAGAATTTTTAAACCACAAAAAATTTAAAAAAAAGGTACTTATTTCAACAAAAACATTTGTACACAAAATAATCAATCATTCATCCATTAATCTTATATTTTTTAATTATGCAATTTGTTTTATTTATTTATTTATTTTGTAATTACAAAAGTATTTTTTTATGGTTGCATTCTCTACTAGTAAAATCAGTACTAAAATAAAGAAATTAACAAAAAATAGAAAATGAATCACAAATAAATTAACAAAAAATAGATTAATAGACATGTGACATCTATTTTCACAAATAAATAGAAAATGAATCACAAAAATTCAATGTACTAAAATAAAGAAATTAACAAAAAATTCAATATTACCACTGCAAAATGGTTATTTTAATTTGTAGAATTTTATATTGTCACCATGGAGTCTTGTTTTTATTTATTTATTATTTTTCATCACTTACAAACATTGCTTAAATATTTCAGACAAGGTATTCAAGCATTTCAATAAGGTGTTCAACTCTTTAGATTATTGATATAAATAAAAATTTATATAAAATTATACATATAAAATAATATTCAGGTATTTAATTGAATATCCTAAAACATTTTGTATAAGATATTTTTTTAGAATCTAATAGAATGAAACATATTTTTTTAATAAAAAAACTCAACTTTTCAAAGAAGTTAAAAAAACCCATTTTATGAAAATTGAAATTTTAGTCTCTGTTTGATATCTTTTAAAAGTTGATATTTTTGCTAAAAAGATAGTTTTTAAGTTGTAGTAGTTGGTTTGATAAAAAAAAAATTGTAGTGTTTGTCGTCTCTAAAAAAGCTATTAATTTTTTTTTTAGTTTTTTCTTTTTTGAAAAAAGAAATCCTATGCATATTTTCAAATGTGTATTTTTTTAGAGTAAATAACTATAATACTCTCAATTTAAAAAGTTAACTCTCATCGCAAAAATATAAAAAAAGTGTGTTAATATTTTAAATATTAAAATTCAAAAGTAAAAAAATAAGAACATATTAAATATTTTAATAAAAACAAAAAAGCAAAAAAACTAGTATAAAAAATATATCAAGCAATTTTAAAGTTTTTATTTATTTTTAAAAAAAAAAGTTAAATCATTCTTAAAAATCAAACTTTTTAAAAATCCCAGCTTAATCATTAATACCCGTAAAACTTTGTCTTTTAAATAATAAATTTTGACTCAATTTTGTAATTACGGTGGAGCAGACGGGCTTTACATGATCGAAGTGGATCGGGTATTGCGTCCGGGTGGGTACTGGATTCTTTCGGGTCCTCCGATAAACTGGGAGAAACACTGGAAAGGGTGGCAGAGGAGCGCGAAGGATCTGAGGGCGGAGCAGCTCGTTATCGAGAGCGTCGCGAGAAGCCTATGCTGGAAGAAGGTGGCGCAGAGGGAGGACCTCGCCGTCTGGCAGAAACCCACCAACCACCTCCACTGTAAAATCAACCGAAAAGTCTACAAGAAACCCTGGTTTTGTCAGGGATCCGACCCGGATCGCGCTTGGTAATATCTCCTTTCCTCAGCGGTTTACTTTTTTGCAATGTTTATTTGGATGGACTAATATTCGGCCTAAAGTATTAGTTCGGAGTATAGTTTAATATTATATTTATTAAGACTTTAGATTAATAGTTTGGACGGACTAATCTGGACTATTAATTCACCAAATAAAAAATAATTAGTGAATGAGGAAGGTGTGAAATTAAGAAGGATTAGATTAAATAGTGAATTTAAGAATTTTAAAAAAATAATAAGAAATATTAAAATATTAAAATAAATAATATAAAATTTAACTTATTAATTTATTTAAACTTGTGTTTGGCCTGGCTTAAAAGCAAGGTTTTTTGACTTTTTTTACAGAAAAAAGGCACTTGATTTGCAGTAGTTTATTTGTTTGGCTTTTTTCTCTCACAAAAATTCATGATTTGACATCTACTTTTACCCAAAAAAGTTAAAAAACCTAAAAGTCACTAAAAAAATTAATCCAAACACATGCTAAGTTAATTTTAAAATAAATTAACTTAATATAATAATAAATTATTATCTATTCCGTTATTTTATCCTACTCAATCCAAATACAAAAAAATTAATCTCACCTCTTTACTAATCTCACTTCATTACCAAACTCTTAAAACTTACTAATCCAATCCAATGCAATCCGGATTATCAAACAAACTCAAAGTATTTGCTAATTTGGCCCTCGGCTAATTTCCTTCTCTTATTTTTTGCTTATTTTTGTTTTTTTGATTTTTTTATCTTTTGATTAAAAGTCTTTATTTTTCTAAATTGTCTATATAAGATGAACCAAAAAATTAAAAAAAATTGATCAAAAAATTTAAAAAAAATCACTAAAGATGAAAATAAGCAACATAAAATTTGATTTATTAGTTTATTTTGACTTATTTTTTGTCTTTTCTGAATTTTTTTTATATTTTAATAAAAAAATTTATTTTTTCGATTCGCCTTGATGAGAAGAATCAAAAAGTACGTAATAATTTGACTAAATGATAAAAAAAATTCACTAAAAACAAAAATAAACTAAATAAAATAAACAAATAAGCAATTATTCCAAACATGACATTTTCCCATCTTATCTTCTTTGGTTTATTTTTAAAAAAAATTTATTAAAAAAGTCAGTTTTCAAATTATATCTTTAATTTTCTTAAAAAATTCAATTTAACTTTTTAAAGCTTTTTTCAAGCAAAATAAACATATACACACTTTTTTTTTTGAGTAAGAAGATTATAATATAATCAATTAAGAAATTAATTTTATTTTTAATAATAAAAAAGTGGTGTTGATATATCTTAAATACTATAACTTAAAAAAAAAATATAAGAATATATTAGATATTTTAACAAAATATAAAAAAAATTAATCTAAAAAAATTATCTCAAACACTAACATTTTTTTTTTATTCATTTTTTTAATAATATTAGCCGTTTTAAAAGCCAATTCTTTTAGATATTCCAAACAATGCCTCTATTAGAAAGCTTGTTTAAGAATCAACTAGAATTTTAAAGAAAATACATGTTAAATTTGGGGGGTTTGGTAAAATTACTGTTAATAACTTTTAAATTTATTCTACTAATTTTAGTTATAAGTTACAAATTTTTTTCAAATATCAACAATTTCTGCTACAACTAAAAATTATTTTTTTTAATTTTAATTACAAATTATAAGTTTTACCAAACATTCACAATTTTTACTATAAATTATAATCAATAAATTACTAATTTCAATAATATTAAAACTATATTATATGAATCATCCTATGAATCATTATACTTACAAGTGTTGTAAGACACTAAGCGTTACTGTGGAACTCACCACACTTATGAATACACGGTAATTTATAGGGTGTAATATGCAATAATGTTTATAAGTAAATTAAAAATTATTTTTTACAATTTTTTGGCTAAAAAATAAACAAATCTCATTGGGGGGGGTTTCTATAAAAAAAAAAGATCAGTTTTCTTTGAACACTTTTCTTTTTTGGTTTAGTTTCTTGAACTTTTTGGTATTTTGATTTCTTTTACTTTTTTTAAAATTTCTAATAACTAGAAAAATTCAAAAGAAGTGTGAAAATCTGACAAATTTTAAAATTTTCCCTGTAGATGACAACAAAACTTTGGCTAAAACTAACTTTTCATAATTTGTCCTTTTTTAGTGATACTAAAACCAATTGGATGGCAAAGAATGGTAGTGATCATAAGGGATAGATCTTACTTGGAGATGCTTTAGTGACCTCTTAAAAGAGTCCTATACTTGAACCCTTTTGCCATTGATTCCAATATGCCAAAACCAGTTAAATGGTCAAGGACATCTTGGTCCTTTTTGGATTTCAATTTTTTGATCTCAGCATGTGACACTTTTGTTTGGTTTCACAAATGGGGGACTATACGAATTTAGGATTCGTTTGGCTCTCAATTTTAAGTTGGGTGTAACGTCTTTTGGTTTAAAGTTAAAATAAGCTTTTTAGGCCTTGATTGGCGATTTTGACTTTTTAATTTTTTGGTTTTTTTGATAAAAAATATTAAAAAATTAAAATTGTCTGTTTAGTAAAAAAATTAAAAAATTAAATCAAAATACAAATTCCTAGAATACTCTATTTAAATTACAACTACTTTTAAAATACAATAATATCTCTTATTTATAACTTATTTACTATCAATACCAATTACATATAATTGTTATTATAAAATACATATGAGAATAAAATTATCTACTTTAAACAAAAAATAAAAAAATTAATTTTTTACACAAACAATCAATTTTAAAAAAAAGTAGTTGCGAAACAACTTACTTTGAACTCAATTTAACTTTTTGACTAAAAATACAAAACAGCAAAAAAATAGCTTTTAAACTAGTTGTCAATCAGGCCTAAAGCTTTGATTGACAACCTTGGCTTTTTGACTTTTTGACTTAAAACATTAAAAAATCAAGATTGTCCGTTTGGCAAAAAAATAAAAAAAACTAAAAAATTAAAAAGTCAATTCAAAACACAATCTTACAAAAAAAATTTATTTAAACTCCCACTACTTTTAAAATATATTAATACTCCTTATTCATAACTTATTTACTAATACTACCAACTATATATAATTATTAACATCAAATATATAGAAAGGTAAAATTGTTTACATTAAATAAAAAATAAAAAATAAAAACTTTTTATTCAAACAACTAACTTCAAAAAAAGTTAACTTAAAAGATAAGTTCCTAAACAACATGCTTCAAATTCAATTTAATTTTTTAGCTAAAAATACATAAAAGTTAAAAAAAAAAGTAATTTTTAAATTAGTTGCAAATCGGACACTAAGTCTCCTTTCGTAACCTCAATTTTTTGTTTTTTTATTTATTAAATTTTAGTCTTTTTTATCTTTTTACTTAGTGTTTATTTGGGATAGTTTTTAAACTTGATTTTTAAAATATTTAACTTTTAAAAAAAAATTATGAATAAAAAAAAGTGAAAGTATTTGGAATAATTTAAAAAAATAAATATTAAAAAAAAAATTTGGTATTTTTTTAATTGCTTTGAAAGCCAGTTTATTATTCCAATCGACCCCATTTAAAAATTAGACTTTTTTTAAAAAATTAACGTTTCTAGTTATTCCAAAAGTTGCCTTAGTCTTTTTTATCTTTTTATTTATTGAATTTTAGTCTTTTTTTTTAATCTTATCAATCTAAAATACTTTTATATATTTTTAAATATCATAACTTTATTTTACACTTTCAGTTTTTATAATTACAAAAATAAATAAATAAAAAACTATAATAATTTTCCGGTAGCACGTGCAATAATCTGGGTATTTCCAGGTACACCAAGATGGAACCCTGCTTAACTCCTCTCCCCGAAGTATCCGACATCAAAGAAATCGCCGGCGGAGAGGTAGCAAAGTGGCCGGAGAGATTGACGGCGGTGCCTCCGAGAATCTCGTCCGGAAATCTGGCGGGAATCACGGCGGAGGCATTCTTGAAAGACGCGGAGGCGTGGAAGAAGAGAGTATCGAACTACAAGGCCTTGGATTATCAGCTGGCGGAGAAAGGGCGGTACCGGAATTTGCTGGACATGAACGCCCACTTGGGAGGGTTTGCGGCGGCGCTGGTCGGCGATCCCGCGTGGGTCATGAACGTCGTTCCCGTCGAAGCGGAGGTCAATACCCTCGGAATCGTGTTCGAGCGCGGATTGATCGGAACTTATCAGAACTGGTACGCCTTCTCTACCCGTACACGGTATAACTAAATAATAATCAGTGCCCCGTTTGGGATAATTGATTATTCAATAATTGATTTTTTTTAGAATGTTGCCCAAATTCTAGGGTAATAAAAAATATAAACAAAAAAATAAAAAAAAATACTTTAAAATAACCAATTTATTTTAAAGCACAACTAATCCTATGTGCTTGGAGCACAATAGCGGGGGTGTTTGGAATGCTACTCTTAATAGTTTATAAATTATAATTTATAATAAAATTATGAGTGTTTGATAAAATTTTTTAATTTATAATTAAAATAAAAAAATAAATAATTAAAAATTATAATAAAAATTATAAATATTTTAAAAAATTATAACTTATAACTATAATTAACAGAACTAAAGACTAGTAGAAGAAACTTAGCCAAACACTCCCATAACCTTCATTCTCTACAATATTTATTAGTACCGGTAAGAATTTGAATATTTCGTTGAATTTATTATGATAAGATATTATATATATTTAAAAAAATATTATTTAATAATAAATAATTTAATATAATATAAATATTTAGTTAACATAATATTTTTATTAATTAGTCAAAATTAATCTTTAAGCTCGTTATTTATAATAATTTAACTACCTTAACAGCGATATAAATTTAATATTAAGATTTTAAATAGTAATTTAACATTTATTAAAAAAGAAATATTTTAGAATCAGATAGGGAGTCAGATAAAAATAGTGAACTAATAAATTAACTCGAACGGAACTAATAAATAATAATTCAAATTTGATTTGAAACTGTGTTTCTTAAAGATAAATAGTTATTGCATATTTTATATTAACAAAATTATACATTTATTTTTTTAATTAAAATTTTATTTTGTTATTGATATTATTTTACTTTAGTGTTTTATATTCTTATAAAGAGAAATTCTCGTTTTTATAATAAGAATTATATTTTATTACTTTTTTATCTATTACAAATAATTTATAAATTATATAATATTACGATATTATAAAAAAAATATAAAAATAAGATAAGAAATAAAAAAATAAGATTTAAAATTAAATAAACATTATTTTAAAAATTTTTCTTTATATATAACGGTAATTTGGCATTAAATCCCATTTTAAGTTTCATTTTACTATTAAGTCCTAAAACTATATTAACTGTGTGATAGGTTCTATTTCAAATTTTGTTTTCAAAAATACTCTCATTCTCTTTTTTTATTTTTTATTTTTCAAAATATGCTTCTATTGCATATGTATCAATTTCAAATATATAAGCTGTTATGACATTTAAATAAATTTTATGCGATGTTCCATTGTTGCATCTTTGGATCATTTTTTAAAAATTATTTTCACAAAATTACAAAAATCATTTTCACGTTTATCAATTTTATAAATTTTTACATGTGTATCACTTTAAAAAATAATACAACAATGTGTAAACACTGCGAAATGATACAAATAAAAATGATAACATGCTCGTAAATAATGTTCGGTTCTTGAACATATAATACTATTGCATCATTTTCTGCAACTTGTAGTAGTATTGACTATATTATTTTCTGCATCTTTGTATCATTTTCAAAAAATTATTTTTACGTTTATCAATTTTACAAACTTTTACATGTGTATCACTTTGAAAAATAATACAGTAATGTGTAAATACTACGAAATGATACAAATAAAAACCATAACATGGTTGTAAATTATATTCGATTCTTAAACATATAGTACCATTGTATTATTTTCTATAACTTGTAGCAGTATTGATTGTATCATTTTCTACATCTTTGTATCATTTTTGAAAAATTATATTCACAAAATCACAAAAATTATTTTCACGTTTATCAATTTTACAAACTTTTAAATGTATATTACTTTGAAAAATAATATAGTAATGTGTAAATACTACAAAATTATACAAATAAAAATCATAATATGGTCGTAAATGATGTTCGATTCTTGAACATATGGTACTATTGCATTATTTTCTGCAATTTATAGTAATATTGACTGTATCATTTTCTGCAACCCAAAATTTTTTTTATTGAACAAAATGAATAAACAGATATTAGAATCGAAAAAAAAAACAAAAAAAAAACTTAATAATGAATTAAAGTAAAAAATAATGAATAAAAATACAAAATAAACATGAGAATAGTAAAGAAGATTTGTTGGAAACAAATAATGAAACCCAAACACACGACTAGCCATAATCACAATTGACACAAAAAACTTTCGTCCAAAACGAAAAGGAGAAACAATAAAGAGGATTTACTAGAAATTGAACAGGTAAAGGTATAATGGTCTAATATTTACTAAAAATTTTAAAAAATGACTTTATGAAATATTATACTTTTGATTAGGACTAATCCCCGAACACTTTTTAAAAATGGAATCTTTTCCCAATTTACGCTATATATAATGCATAATATAAATAACATTAATTCATAAATTTTATTTTATACTTTTATTTTAAAGTTCGGTTCGGGAACTGAACTATAAAAAATAATATCTAATTATTCAAAATTAGAATCAAATTATTAATCAAAAAAACTGAATTAAGTTTTTTTTCAACACTTGTATTTGTGGGTAATATGATTTGATTTGTTTTGAAGGTGCGAGGCCATGTCAACTTACCCAAGAACCTACGATTTCATTCACGCCGATTCCATTTTCACCCTCTACAAGGACAGGTAAAAGCCTAAAAAAAAAAAAAAAAAAACTTATTTGTTTGGCCTAGTTTTTTTAAGAGCTTTTTTTTTATTTAAAAACTTTTGAAAAAGTTTACTTATTTGACTTCAGCTAGTTTTTTTTATATATTTTTATATTTAATTTTTTACAAAAAATTAAAAGATTTAAAAAGAAAAAGAAAACTAGTCCTAGACTGACTTTTTCTAGCTGCCCTAAAAATAAATAATTAGCTTTTTTGGTTTTTGAGTATTAAAAAAGTAAGAAAAAAAACCATAGGAAATGGAGAAAATGTTTAATGTAGTTAAAATTATAAAATTATAAATTATAATTAAAAATATATAATTTATATTATTATAATAAAAAGAATATTAGGGGCAATGCAAATATTTGGTTAAATCATGTCACTTGAGTTTTACTTCTATTAGAACGGGTAAAGATAATTTTTTTTATTTAATTAATAAAAAATAAATATGTAAACCTAAATTAATTACAAATAATTTTTCACTTTCCACATAATACTTTATATAACTTCCTATATATTTTTTTAAAATATTATTTTTATTTTTTTAAAAATTTATTTAATTCTATTAATTAAAAAATATTGCACTAGAATCACAAGGGCAACAAGCTATCATTTAGGCTCTAATTTATTTCAACATAAAATATTTTTCTCATTTTTGGACATTTGGTATAATAATAATTAAAAATTAATGATAAATATTTTTCAAGTCAACAAAAAATATATTAATCTTTATGAAAAATGTCTTCATTTTTTATGATAAAAAATATTTTTTACAGTTACCGTTTCACTACAGCTTGTATAGCTAGGACTACGAGTTTATGATTTAAAAAGTCAAATGGTCAAAGTCATAACTAAATATATAAAAAAATACTCTTATTAAAAATATCTTTTAAATAAAAATATTTTGTGTCGAAACAATCATAGTCTTAAAATGAGAAACATAAAAATTTATTAAAATTATAAATTTATAATTTCAATAATTAAACTTATATTTATTAATTTAGAATCAAATAATACAAATAAAAACCTATAAACCTACCTATTTAAATTTTTTTGAAACTTTTTTACCGAAGAATAAATTAAAACCTAAAAAAACTAACTCCAAAAAAACACATTCGAATCTCAGCAATCGCGAACCGTTAGCTAATTTCCTTAACACAAATCTGCGTTTTCAGATGCGAGGCGGAAGATATTCTGTTGGAAATGGATCGGATTCTGCGGCCGCAGGGCAGCGCGATTATCCAAGACGACGTCGACGTTTTGGCGAGCGTCAAGGCCATCGTCGACGGACTTCAATGGGAGAGCCGAATGGCCGACGGCGATGGAGGCCCCCATGCGAGGGAGAAGATCCTCTTCGCCGTTAAGACTTCCCCCGCCGCCGATCAACATCAAGATCTCTCCACAGCTTCTTAGGGTTTTCTCGATCTCGATCTCGATCTCTTTCGCCTGGTTCATCGGAAGAATCAGAACACTTCGATTTTGTGTTGATAATTCTTTCTACAGTTTTGGATGTCACATACAAAATTATTGATGTTTTGATAAATTTCAGATGATATCAGTATAATTTACTCTTGAAATTTTGATAAATTATATAATTGATTCTATTATATAAAAAGGGAACACCAATAGGTGTTTTCCGAGTTCTAAAGATTTTTTTAGATGATTAAAATTGTTTTAAGCATTGAAGTTTTTACTATTTATATACAAATTTATTTTATTAATTTTAAAAATATACTTAAGGGTTCAAATTTTAAATACGGGTTTTTTAACTTTACACGTGCTTGTGACACACCTTTTTAATAATCATATGCTGGTTAAAAAAAAAAAAGTAATCACGATGCTTTTCTCCTGTTTATTTTTTCATTTTTTATATTTCATTAGCTATGAAAAAATAATTACCATGGAAAATTATTAAATATTTTTGAAATACTGTAAGTAATGTCACGTAGTACTTTTAACAAATAAATGATCATAACTTACACAATGTGGATCACCCTTTATCTCCTAATTACCTAACAAAAGTAGGTCATTATATCTCTACCATAAAATTTATCATTACTATATTAAATAAGAGTACTACATATACTTGTTACATAAAACTCTGAGAACATCAAATAATTACTCAATTATCACGAATTCCAATTATGTTAGTGATTCAACTAATAAGGTAAGTTCAAATCTTGTTCGGTTGAACTACTAATTCTTCAACCAGTGTGTAATATCTAAAAAAAAAACTTGACTTCTTAAAAATTTAGCTTTTTATTAAAAAAATACGGTATTATTTTGATTTTTGAGCAATTTTTGCTTTTAAATATTTTGTTATAATATCTAATATTTTTTTATTTTATTTTTAACTATTGTATTTAGAATTATTTTTTATTTTCTTTGAGAACAAAATTAATGAGTATCATTTTATTTTTATTATAAAAAGTTATTTGTTAAGGAAACACGCAAAATATAAAAATTGATTTTTTAATAATTTTTAAATTAATTTAAAGTCGATTGCCAAAATAGGCTTGAATTGAAGGGGTTTAGATTTAAAGTTTTACATTTATGGGCGTCACTTAAAGCATATTTTTTTGAGCCACTTTTTTTAGCCCATGTTTGCAATATTTTAAAAGCTATTTTTTTTCAAAAATCAACTTTTGTAGTATTTAACATTTTTAAAAAGTTACTAGTTATTTTAATTTTTTTTTTTTTTTTCCGTAAAAAGCTTAAACACATCTCAAACACTGTTTAAGCACCAAGAGCATATTACACATTTTAATAAAAAATAAAAAAATAAAAAAGTATTATATAAAATTATTTCAAACAATTAAACTTTATTTTTTCCATTCTTTATGTTTAAAAAATAAATTATTTAAAACCCAAATTTTTTAGGCTTCCCAAGCGCTTTGAGTGCCTGATTATCAACTAGTTTAAAAATTAAAGTGACGTTTGGTAATATTTATTTATTTTTATTTTTTGTTTACCAAAAATAGTAATTAAGTTTTTGTTAAGTTTTCTTGTAAACTGAAAATTTAAACATATTTGGTGACATGATTGTGTTTTAAAAAATTTCAAAACATAAAAAGCGTAATCAGTGTTTGGTAACACAATTTAAGTTTTTTTTTAATAATCGAAAAAGAAAAAATATATAAATAAGGAAGGTTGTGCAGACCTCACAAACCAGCAAAACCCCACAAAACCATGTGCAAACCCAGAGTATATAAATCAATAAAACGGCAAAATCGAGCCCAAACCATGTGCAGACCAGCAGAACCAAATCATGTGCAACCCAAAACCATGTCTTTAGCTATAGCAAAACCCAGCAGCCATCACTTCTTTACGGCTAAAGGCAAACCTAGCAGCAGAACCATCATCCTTCCCAACTGGGACCCAACCAGAGCATACATATCAGCAAAACCGCCCAACCTAGCTTTGTGCAAACCCAAAGGCATGTCTTTAAGCAATAATCTTCTTGCGATCTAAAGAGCCACAAGCTTCATTTTAAGCTTCCGACATGGATATGCATTCTCCAACAAATGCATAGCTGCCACATCATCTCTCACCTTCTGAGAAGAAATCAACCCCATTCAGTTAAGGAAGCTAGCACAAGAATGGTGACACCATCTTTAACATGGTTTAGAAGGAATGGACATGCGGTGCATTTAAGATTTTATGTAAATGTCGCAAGTCCCTAAACGAACAAATAGCATCTCTAAGTTTTGAGGCTTGAAAGAGTGTCATTAAAGCAACAGTGTTTCACCTTCCTTTCATAATGCCATGGTCAGCCCAACAAGATATGACATACCTTCATTGGCAACATATCAGAGTCAACTAAATTAACCATAGAATATGTCACCAAACACTCTATAAGGTTTAGTGAACTTTAAAGATTAGTGTTGTTCACTCATGCTGCTTTATAAGGATTAAGATGAGGTTTCAGTCTTCAATCCAAGCTTCCGAGAATATTTGTATAACTTTCTAAGGCAATAATCATGGTATATACCTGCCCATAACATTCCCTTTGTATGCCTGTAAGATATTATTTCTCCACTGATCTTCTTCATCATCCTTCTGTATAATAAGAAGAGGGAATAACACAAGACACTGACTCTCATTTTTCAATATCAATTCCCATTAAATATCTAGGTTCATTAATATTTAATTTACTTCTGAGATTACATAAATAGTTAAAACAAATACGTTGAAATCATTAAAGACAAATAATCTAGTACATTACTTTTACGATAACAACAATCACAAGAAAAATGATTACAAAGCATAAAACACAGTTGCAAACACAACAACTATATAACATGGTATCATTCGGATTACACTTTGGTGGTATTGCTGGATTACATTGGACATGGTAATCATCAACTAATACAAATACACGCACGTGATTCAACCATCTAGGGTAACGATAAAAAGCCCTCCTATAGTTTTGACTTGTTCTTGCAATGTACAACCGCATATATCTTCTGCCATAGATACATGGAGGTCCATCAGCTACATGGCGTGCTATACCTGAAAATTGACAGGACCAAACTATCAGCATAAGCAAATCTTGATACACGCACACACACACACACACTCACACACACACACACACATATATATATATATGAACGTAAATGAATATATTGAATAATATCAAGCATAGCTTAGGACATGAAAGCATGATACTTCTAAACTACGAACTTGAGTACTTCTACACGACTGACATATACCATGAGGAGAAAATGTACGAAGGGTTAACATCAACAACCAACGTGTTTACAAATCATCTACTAACAAGAAACAACACTAATTAACGTCTGCGAACAAAGTTCTAAATCTATCTGGAAATTTCGTTGCGAACATTTGACATGCAGCATAGTTGTGCTGGACTAATGTCAAGTCTTGTCGAATTCTACGTGCTAGTACCCGCGACATTAGGCGCTCCCTCTGTTGGTGGCACATTGTCCACATCAAGTGCTTCAAGAAATAGCTCATCATTCAAGTCATGAGCTCGAATCCAATTATGAACAACACAACATGTCGTAAGAATGTACTTTTGCTTGTTGAGCGGGTATAACAGAATGGGAGATAAAATAGAAAATTGTGCTTTCGAGACTCTGAAGCACCGCTCAATAACGTTCCACAATGAAGAGTGTCGATAATTGAACCACTCTTCAATGCTTGTTGGTCGTGCCTGCCCGCGATAATTGTTTTTATGATACCTCTTTCCTCGATAAGGTGATAAGATCTCAGCCATGTTTGTATAGCCTGAGTTAATAACGTAGTATTTTTCTGCCCAATATAAGAACAACAGTATTGTGAAATACAATAACATGAGCTCCTAAAAAAAATCCCATTGTAACGTTTGTGTTACCTTCATGAGGCACTGGAAACCTCATGTCTTGGTTATTCAAACACTCCATGAACACCCTCGAGTCATTAGCAAATCCCTCCTATCCAATAAGTACATACGCGAACTTCATATTGAATGAGCAGGCGGCCATAATATTCTGCGTGGTTGTGCTATGCCTGCCATGGTAGGGTATTTGTTAACTGGCAGGCACACTGGTTGAGATGTGCATCCCATTTAGTGTACCGATGCAATCCTATTACAAAAAGAAAACTAAATCATATTTTACGTGTGTTTTATGCAGACCTAGTAATGTGAATATGGAGTACCTTAAAAAAAGGTCAATATTTATGGTTATTTCTTATTTCGGAGGGAACTTCATCAAACAGTAGTAGACGAATGAGTAATGGGGTGACTTTGCATTCAGCTCTCAAAACGCGGTTAAAGTACTTAGAAATGATATGGCCTGAATGTTGGAAACACTCTTGGACCATTCGATTCCTTTCATTTTGGCCTATTGTTAAGAGGAACATGCATACTTGCTCTTTCACGGTCAAATAACGCGAATTGTAAAGTTCAGTATGATCTTTCAGTAGTGTGTAGAAGCTAGGGAAGACGTCAGGTTCCATTCAAAAATTCTCATGCAACCTAACCTCATATCCACTTTACAATTCAAGAACATACTCATGTCCTTTTAACATTGAAGTTTTATAAGGACGATGATTAATGTACGTATTAAAATATTATTGTAAATTCATTGTGAGCACAAACATGACTTCTTCATTGTCGAACAAAGAGTCTGAATCAGACGAACCATTGCTTATACCTAAACGTGTATTTGACTTAATCTCTATAAAAGAATATAAGTACAAAATGATGAAACTCTATCCAAACATAAAAGCTATGAAAGAACCAATGTCATAGTATGTTGGAGCTACCCCAGCTTCTGTCCAATCTAACAACATAAATGTCAGAGAATTAGTTCTGTCATGTTCACAAAATGTTGCCAAAAAATTTCATAATCAAAATCCTAAAAACAAACTATAAATTTTCTATACAAAACAGTTACCAAAATTGTAGAGGCAAAGGAAGTAAACTGCATATATTTTAACAACTAAATATATCATTAGCCTTTTTCCATTAAACCCCAATACTAACTAATTTGATGATAATATAGTCATTGGCTATGTACTTACCAAAATAAAATACACTCCTTCACTACTGCAAAATGAATATGGGTTTGCCTACGGTAAAGTTGGCCAAATACCAAGTTGTACTACTATATTTTGTAGAAGTTAAAGAAATATGATTTAAACATTAAACTATTTATATAGCATGTATATAAAAGAATCTAACAACAATAACCGCTCAGAGAAGCTTTTTAAATTAGAAAGGGCATTAACTGGAGTTGAAAAGACCAACAACTACTGAAAATTACCTCTTCTAGAATAATTTTGGAGCTTTGACATGCCTGAACTGAAACTCTTGGAGATGTGCTATTGGCATGTGAAAATTGAGCCTACAAGCAAATTAAATACGCAGCTCCATAGCTAATATTACAGCAGGTGTGCAGTCATTAACCATGGGTTTGCAATAGGCGTGTCATATTATGGCAGGCTGATAGTAGCCTTGGCTGTATATGTAGGTCTACAGCTATTAACCATAGGTGTGCATAAAATATGCTTAAAGTAGAAGCCTTTGACAGTGGCAGCCTTGGCTGTATGTGCATCTCCACAGCTAATGCATGACATGTTCCATCAGTGTTCAACTTGGCAGTGCAGTACTTGGGCGATGCAGCCTTGGCTGGATGTGCAGGATGGTAGAAGAATCTTGTTGGACCATCAATTTTCAACCAAAATAGTTCATACTCATTATTTGAATGTTGTTCTAATTGAATTATAAGAGGGAGCTCAGTTCAGTCACAATAAGAGAGAGAGAGAGAGAGAGAGTAAAGTTCATATGCAAGGCCTCATTTTCCTAACTCAAACAGCTCAGAATCTGGAGTACAAATAAGCAGTGTTTTTTTGTAAAGCAAAACAAGCACTGTTTTCCTCTCTCTCTCTCTCTCTCTCTCTCAAATCACCAGCATTGTTTATTATAGCAAATGGTATGGCCAGCATCTCTCTCAATATATCTCTCAGACCAAATGCTTTTAATGTATCCCGATGCTTCAGTTCCCCCACAATTCAAGTAGTATATGTAAAACGGTATGGCTCCAAGCCTTTATGCAATATTTCTTCGAAGTATTCCTTAGCCAATTGTACATTTTCCTCCTTGAAAGATCGAGGATGCGTGACTCGGCTTCCAAGTCTTGAGCAAGGACAAAGTTTTTCTCAAATTCTGTTCTTTCTTCTTTGAGAATGCAATCTTCTTCAAAAATCATCCGCAAACTAAGAACTTGGAATGCTTCCATAGCTGTGTTGATGTAATCATGGTCTACATATGTCGAGAACACAAAATAGCAGGTTGACGAATTGGGCTGGACCTTCTTTTGGTGCATTCGCTCAATAATAAGGTCAATTACATCGATTCTTTCCTAATACACATGTAAGAATGAAGCAGATCGACACTAACATTATGATAAACAAGATAAATAATATAAATGGCATAAAAGGAAATTCACTAATACACAAAAACTTCCACAGGAAGGCCACTATAAAAGTCTCTACTAAAGTCTCTACTAAAAGGAGCTAAACCACCAAGAATAAATTCTATAAACTGAACCGTATCAAAAATAAATTGAGGACCACTCTTAAATAACTAACTACACAAATTGTTGAGGAAAAATGCTGCAGGCATCAGGCATCACAAGATCCTCCATTGGATTATATCATCACTTGTGAAAAGTTAATACCAACAAAATGCTGTTGGCACCAGACATCACAAGATGTAACTGAACAATATTCCAACCATGCAATCATCCAAATAAGAAGCTGTTGATCTAGGCAACCCAAGAGGGGGGTGAATTGGGTCTTTTAACGAAATAAAAAGTTTTAAAAAACCTTTTCAGAAATCTTTTAATATTGTTATAAAGCATGATATGCAGTTATATAATCAAAGCAAATATTAAAAGATGAGGGATAGAGAAATAGAACCAAACACCAGCGATTTATAGTGGTTCGACTTTATCCTAGCCTATGTCCACTCCTCAAGATCTCCCTTAAGTATTTCTACTATTCAAAATACTTCCGGGCGTATTCAAAGCCTTTACAAGCT
>JAOTRH010367352.1:0-35990 GCA_034768845.1 Heliamphora exappendiculata | reverse complement strand
ATACATTTTGTACACTTTTTGGTACAAAGTGTACAAAAAAATTTGTTTATTTAATGAAGATAAAAAATTTTTAATATCAATACACTTTTTTGTGTAGCCCCTACCATTTTTATAAATAACAATACACTTTGTACAGAAATTTATACATTATATATCTCTTATCCACCGTCTATTGGGCAGTGGTTAGCATTTTCTTTAATTTAAAGGACAATAAGACAATGACCCTATTTGGGATAATTATTTATTTGTTTATTTCATGGTCTATATTTTTGTATTTAGTGAATTTTTTTCATCATTTAATCAAACTATTATACTTGTAGCCTCCTCTCATCGATACAAGTTAGAAAAATAAAAATATTTGATCAAAAAATTAAAAAAATTTCATAAAAGACAAAAAAAATTTGTGAAAAAGTTAACTTTAAAAGTAAGCTTATACTTTTAAAGTGATTTGTGTTTTTTCTAAATTTTTTATATATTTTGATTAAATATTTTTACATTTTAGAAATGACAAAAAATGTAAAAAAGTTGACTTTAAAAATAAGCTAAAATAAGCTTATACTTTTAAAGTGATTTTTGCCTTTTTTTTTTTAACTTTTTATTATATTTTGAATTTTTACTTTTAGAGTGATTTTTGTCTTTTTTTTAATTTTTTTTTATGTTTTGATCAAATATTTTTATTTTTCTAAATTGTGCCTAAATTTTGCTCATATGCACACATCCGTTTCTCGTAGTCACCTAATCACGAACGATCTTAATCAGGGGAAGCATGTGTGCCTAACTTAACACGTGAACTTATTTAGGAATAAATATTGAACGTACGATTTTAATGATTTTCACATAGCATATCTACCTCATGGCCCAAGAATCAAATAAAAACGCATTACAAAAAATTCAGGAATTATTATCTTTCTCACTCATTTTCTCTCTCTAAGTTATTTGGCTCTTACTCCACCAGATAACTAATTTGACCGTTGAAGAAAATTTTCCCGTTAACACATCAACACGCATTTTAACGATTTCTCTTGAGTGATTATTGGCAAAAATTAGATTATCAGAGGACCTCATAGAAAATCACACCATCAAAGGAATAAATTTATTTATACTACTAAAAGAAATAAATATATTCCCTTTATTGATAAATTGTGTAGGAAGTAAGAAGTTAATTATTGAGTATCCACCTGCATCAAAGGAATTTTGAGCTCTTGACTGCGATGAGAAGCTAAATTAGAGGCGTTGTTGAAGAGTAGCAGTTGGCGCTTAGCCGTTGACCAGTCAATTATAAGGCTTCAGCCCAATCGCGTTCTCCCATCGATGCTTATACACCTTCTTGTAAGAATTCCAGCTCCAAAAGGAGTTCTTGACTGGTTGAAAAAAAAGTTAGCTAACTTTTTGTAGGTTGGTGTTACGTGTAATTATCTAAATTTACATGTTTACCCTTTATTGATTAAATAGAAGGAATATATTTATTTTTACTAATAAAAGAAAAGGTTTTGTGAGATGGCTTTACCAAATTTTAGTAATACCCTTAATACTTTTTTTTTAATAATTATAGTGGTATAGATAATATTAAATCATTTGGACAATAACTTTTTGAGTTATTTAAGAATTAATCCATTTTCGGGAGGTTTTAATAGTTTTAGTCCGTTAGATTTTGTGTTTTGTGTTTAGTTTTTTTAAAATCAAATCAAATTTTGGTCCTATTTATTCTTCATGATTTAGGCTTTATATAAGGGATTTTTCAAATTGAATTGAACAGTCCGAATTTTAAAGAATTGATTTTGATTTAGGCCATAATATTAGCAACCAATATGTGAGTAGGTTTTCTAAAACGATGGACATTTTTATGAAAATGCTATTTGTTAAATTTCGAAGATATTATTCTTTTTTTTAGTAGTTCAGAAAATACATCTTTATTACTTTTAACAATTACAATAAACAGAATTTACAAAAACAAAATTGCAGAAAATAGCATGAACAGAATATGCAAACCGAGTCCTGCAAACGCAGTTTTTTTAAGAATGATTTACCGCCTATCGAGAGTGTTGTAGGTTTTCTACCGGCGTCACTCTCCCAGAATAAAATAGTTGGCCCGAACATTGGAACACCACTAAGGATCGGCTATACGAACGCACCTCGTCTGTCTTTCACTCTCTCACAACTTACAATTGTAATCAGGTCTCCCTCTCTCTCTCTTTCTCCTCTCCCTGTATTCTTTCTCCACTTACCTCTTGTCTTTGTGTCATTGCAGAATACTACACGAGTCTCTTTATATAGAATTTCTCTCATGGAGAGTTACAACAGACATGAATAGAGAAATCAATTGCCAATGAATGGTATTAATTTCTAAAATTCAATTGCCAATTGAGTGGTCAATTAAATTGCCAATTAAATTTAGAAACCAATTCTAGAATAATGGCTAATAATTCTAGAATAATGGCCAATTGAATTCACTATTTTCAACAATCCCCCATGAATGAAATTGGTAGGAGTACAAACCCAGATTACACAGCTGATTGCAAGAGAGATAGACAACTAAAAGTCCCTGCATATGATAGGTATCGGTTAGCTTTTAACCTTCCCTTGTGAGAACCTATCGAATTTACCAGCAAACATGTGGGCGGTACCGTCTTAAACGGTGTCGCCTTAGCAGTAAATCGAGACAATAGACTTCACACAATAACTTTCACAACGAAGTTTTCGTTCTCACAGTTGTGTTCATTTGGGCCATGAAATACTCTTCATGGTTCTGCAAGTATTTTCTCGAGAATTTTGCCTTATCAAATTCTCAAAGAAGCGACCCCACCTCATACTCACATAGGTGACTTTTATCCAATGATATTTCTCTATACTAGCCTGGCTCACCAGTAAAAGTCATTAAAAGTTAATGCTTAACCTCCCAAATCACCGCTGCATCATAGGAATAGGTAAGAGTTCACAAACTCCATGGTGATTATCCTAGGTATACGCAATTGGGTTGTCCCATTGAATCTAGATCTTGGGATCTCCAGTCAGTTAGGTTTGATTTTCCTTCACTATACCTTTTTATGTTACAGGCTTTAATCCAATTCCTATCGATGCTCTTTCAACTAACTCTCTGATTAATACTTTGGTTAGCAGATCCGCAATATTGTCATTTGACTTTACATAGTCAATTGTGACAACTCCACTTGAGAGTAGTTTTCTAATGGTATTATATTTACGACGTATATGTCTAGACTTACCATTATATATGTGACTCTGTGCCCTACCTATTGCCGATTGACTATCGCAATGGATACAAATAGCTAGCACAGGTCTAGGCCATCTTGAAACATCTTCAAGAAATTACCGTAGCCATCTAGCTTCTTCAGTTGCTTTATCTAAAGGAATGAATTCTAATTTTATCGTAGAACGTGCTATACACGTGTATTTAGAAGATTTTCAAGATACTGCTGCACCACCAAGTAAAAATACATATCCACTTGTAGACTTTGAGTCTTTCGTGTTCGATATCCAATTTGTATCACAGTGCCCTTCTAATACTGTTGGATACCTGGTGTAGTGCAGTCCCAAACTATGAGTATATCTCAAATAGCGTAGCAATCTAACTATCACTTTCAAGTAATCATGTCCTGGATTACTCATGTATCGACTCAGTCTACTTACTGAGTAAGCTATGTCAGGCATTGTACAACTCATTAAATACATTAGACTCCCGATAACCTGAGAATATTCTAATTAGGAGACACTTTCTCCCCATTCTTGGATAAATGGATACTCATGTCCACCGGGGTCCTGGCGACTTTAATGCCAGAATTGTTGAATTTTCTCATAATCTTATCAACATAATAAGTTTGAGACAACGTAAGGCCGTCCAATTTTCTGGTGATCTGGACACTCAGAATCACATTAGTGAGACCCATATCTTTCATCTCAAACTTTGAATTCAACATATCTTTAGTGGACTAGATAATCTTGTCATTATTTCCCACAATAAGTATGTCATCAACGTAGAGACACATGATGACATAACCTTCATCAGTGTCTTTGACATATACACACTTGCCACATTCGTTGATTCGAAACTCATGAGACAATACTATATTGTCAAACTTTTTATGCCATTGTTTAAGAGCTTGTTTTAGACCATACAAAGATCTAACTAGCCTATAGAATTTTTCTTTAGGTCCAGAAAAACCCTCAGGTTGTTTCATGTAGATTTTTTCATCTAAATCTCTATTTAAAAAAGCTATTTTTATATCCATCTGATGTATCGCTAGATTTCGTAATGCTGAAATAGCAGTTATCATACGAATTGAGATTATCCTGAATACAGGAAAATAAGTATCAAAGTAATCTAGGCTTTCCTTTTGTCTGTATCCTTTGATAACAAACCTAACTTTGTACTTATCTGTTGATCCATCTGCTTTCATCTTCCTCTTAAAGATCTATTTGTTGCCCAAAAGCTTACTACCTTGTGGCAAATCTACTAGTTCCCACGTATGGTTCCTTGTACATACGAGTCTCATTTTTTAACAAGTAGGTTAGAAAATCTGGACCAAAAGAGGCTGATTTTTTAGCTCGTTTGCTGTGCCTTGGCTTTGTATCAACTTTCTCTTTTTGATCTCTACTGCTATCATTAGCATGATAAAAAGTCCGTTTTACTGAACTGAATTCTTTTATGGATCTATACGGAAATATGTGTTCAAAGAACGACACATATTTAGATTTTATGACTGTATTCTTGTGAATATCTGTTACTGAAGATTCATACACAAGAAATCAAAAAGAACTGCTATTTTGCGCATAACCGATGAAAACACAATCAACGATTTTTGGACCTATCTTTTCCTTCTGAGGAGGAAGTATAGCTATCTTCGTAAAACACCCCCATGTTCTTAAGTAATTATAGGTAGGCCTCCTACCCTTAAACAACTCATAAGGTGTTTTGTCATTCTTTTTGCGAGGTACTAAATTCAGGATGTGATTAGCGGTGAGAATCGCTTCACCCCACATGTTCTGAGGCAACCCAAAACTCACCAACATAGCATTCATCATATCTTTCAAGGTACGATTTTTGCGTTCAGCAGTCCTATTCTGCTGAAGTGAGTAAGGTGCAGTGGTTTGGTAGATAATTCCATACTCAACACAATATCTACCAAACGATTATTCATATTCACCACCTGGGTCACTTCTCAATACCTTAATCTTTTTGCTAAGTTAGTTTTCAACTTCATTCTTGTACAGAATGAATTTGTCCAAAGCTTCATCTTTGCTCTTTAGCAAGTATACACAGCAGTACTTTGTACTATCATCAATAAATGTGATGAAGTACTTATTAGCGCTGAAAGTTTGAACATATTTCAGATCACACACATTAGTGTGAATCAAACCCAGTGACTCGGTGCTTCTTTCAACCAAGTGTAATGAAGACCTTGTTAACGTAGCCTCCACACAAGTTTTACACTTGTGAATTTTATCAATATCAAAACTAGGTATGTGCTCCAAGTTAATTAATCTACGCATAGAATCATTATTAACATGATCTAGTCTATCATGCCACAGAATAGAAGACTCAAGCACATAAGCAACATGGGATTTCTTTTATTAGTAGTGGGAATGACAGTCATTACATTTATCTTGAGTAGACCATTGGTCACATATCTTTTCTTCACATACATCCCTGCCTTAGACAGAGTAACTCTGTCTGTCTGAAAGACCATCCGAAACCCATGCTTGCTCAATAGAGACTCAGATATCAAATTCTTTCGAATATTTAGCACAAAGAGCACATTATTCAATGTCAGCTCTTTTTCGAATGTCATTTTGAGGATCACCTGGTCTTGTCCCAACACATCTAAGGTAGCTGAATTTTCCATATATAGCGTTTGACCATGGGCCCCCATCTCGAAGATGTTAAACATTTGTCTGTCACAGCAGACATGGTAAGTGGCCCCCGTGTCTATCCACCATTCTTGTGGATTTGAATATACTATGTTCACCTCAAAGACCACGACCGAGATATCAATATTCAAGACACCCTCAGTTGCCTCTGCCATATGAGCTTAAGCTTGGGAATTCTTTGACTTCTTGCACTGTGAAGCACGATGCCCAAACTTATCATAGTTAAAGCATTTTTCTTGAAATTTCTCCTTCTACTTTTTGGCAATATAGCCTCTTGGTCCTAATTTGACTTCCATCACATTGGCCATGTTAGAGTTGGACCTGACACTCTTGCTCCTTGCTCGATTTTCTTCCTCAACATTAAGCTTGAAGAATAGAGCCTTCAGAGTCATCTATTTGTTCTTGAATATTAGATAATTTTGAATTCCTTCCATGTTACAGGAAGCTTGTGGATGACTATAGCCACTAGGAATGCTTCACTCAATAACATCCCTTCTGCTTTGATCTCATTGATCAAAATCTGAAGCTCTTGGACTTGAACCGTCACAGGTTTTGAGTCCTTCATCACATAATCAAGGAACCGACTCACTATGAACTTCTTAAACCCTGCACCCTCAATTTTGTACTTTCGATCTAAGGACTCCCACAGTTCCTTAGTCATTTTTTCCTCATTGAACACAGAATATAATTAGTCATCTAGAGCATTCAGAATATAATTCTTGCACAGATAATCGACATTCTTTCAATTATCAACTGCCATTAATTTCTGAGTGTGCTTTCTGATCAGCAATTGGAGCTTCCTCAGTCAGGCATTTGGCTAGATTTAGAGTGTTGGGTAGAACACCATTTTTTGTTGCCATTTCTTAAAGTCAACTCATACTCAAAACTTTCCTGACTTGTCCATGTGAGACAAATAAGCAGTTGGAACACCAGGTGTGGGAGCGACTAATTTTTCAATAGCAGCTTGTTTTTCAGTTCATATGTTTTCGAGTCCGAAATAAGATCAATTCAAATATTAGATCGTTACAATGTCAACAATAAGAATAGATTAACAATCTAAACTTAATTCTTCTAAACACAGTCTATCATGTGGCGGGGTCCTAGGGGGCGCGCCCCCTGGTGAGGGTTCTAGGGGGTCGTGTCCCCTAGTGGGGTTTCTAAGGGTAGCGGAAGGTTGAACCATTCAACCTTTCAAAGGTCAGTCGCGCACGGCTGCCTACGGCCTTAGCCGATCGAATCTCCATTAAGCAGGTCTAAATTAAGCATCATAGCGAAGGTGTCGACACAGGAAGGAAAAGGTTGACACCAACAGAAAAAAATGTCAACACAAATATCAAATGTGTCGACACAAACATGAAAAAGTATCAAAACAAACAATCTAGGATCAACACAAACAGAGAAAGATGTCAACACAACTATCGAAGGTGTCGACACAAACACCCCAAGTGTCGACACAAAAGCGCTGAGAGATTTAACGCAAACAGCAACCAGCGAAGGTGTCGACACAAACACCCCAAGTGTCGACACAAAAGAACCGAGAGATTCAAACAGAGGTAGGTGTCGACACCAAAGAACCGAGAGTTCAACTTAACACCAACAGAAGGAAATGGGTCGACACCAACAAAAAATGTGTCGACACAAAAAGCCAAAAGTGTCAAAAGTGTCGATACAAATAAAAAGGTGTCGACACAAACGACTAGATCCTCAAATATCAGAACAACGACTGGGTGATGGTGGAAAGCCAACCACTGTGGTTTGGATTATTCTGAACACATTATTCTGAACAAGAAAAATGTTCTCATACTGCAATGAATCTATAACCCCTGAACATACTCACAGAAAAATGTTCTCATACTATAATGAATCTATAAACATGTATTTTCTGGTAAAGAAAAATTAAAGATCCAAACCGAGAAGATTTTAAAAATTGAATCATTCTTAAGATTGTTGGAAGAAATATAACGCTATAAGAAATGCTCGGTAGTTCAGAAAATATATCTTTATTACTTTCAACGATTATAATAAACAGAATTTACAGAAACAAAATTTCAGAAAATAACATGAAGAGAATATGCAAACCGAGTCCTGCAAACGTAGTTTTCTTAAGAATGATTCACCGCCTATCAAAGATGTTGTAGGTTTTCTACCGGCGTCACTCTCCCAGAATAAAACTGTTGACCCGAACGTTGGAACACCACTAAGAATCGGCTATACGAACGTATCTCGTCTGTCTTTCTCTCTCACACAACTTACAATTGTAATTAGGTCTCTCTCTCTTTCTCCTCTCCCTGTATTCTTTCTCCACTTACCTCTTGTCTGTGTGTCATTGCAGAATACTACAAGTGTTTTTTTATATAGAATTTCTTTCATAGAGAGTTACAACAGACATGAATAGAGAAATTAATTGTCAATGAATGGTATTGATTTCTGAAATTCAATTGCCAATGAAATTGTCAATTAAATTCATAAATCAATTATAGAATAATGGTCAATTAAATTCACTATTTCTAACAATATATATGTAAATAAAATATATATATATGATAAATATATCACTATCTCTACTACAACACGTTTGTTAATCTTATTATGCTCTGAACGGGAATTTTGGTGTTAGAGTAAAAAATATTTAAAATGAGGTGTTTTGTTATTTTCAAAGATACTTTTTTGGTTTATTAGCAGTCAAGTTCTTAAGGACGCGAAGGAGAGGTGATATAGGATAAAATGAAAACGTAAATCTAATAAAAATTTCTTAAAAAAAGACTAAAATTAGTATAATTAGGCAAATAAAGCCTTATCCAAATTTTAACTTCTTTTCTCTTTTGTTTTGGGTGGATGAGTTGTCTCTCCCAAAAATGCAAGCGTGTGTCCACAAATAGAATAAGATTAGTATTATTATCAATTCACTAAATAGCATGCACTAATGGTATAATAAATAGCAGATTTGAGAATCTGGTAGGGTGAATTTAGTTTATTAGTTTATTAATTTATTTGTTGTTGTAGATTTTTTATTTTTTATGAATTTTTTTTTATTATTTAGTTAAATTATTATACTTTTTAGACTCTTTTCATTGAGACGAGCCGAAAAAGTAAAATTTTTTGATCAAAATATAAAAAAATTTATAAAAAATAAAAATAAGTAAAAATAAATCAATAAACCAAATTTTATTAGTTTTAAGATAAAATAAGTAAAAATAAACTAATAAACTAATAAACAATATTTGCCCAAACAGGACCTCTAATTTTGGGGATATCTATTTTTAAAGTAATATTTTTAATTAGGTTGTGTGAACTGGCGGCTATAAAACTTTTCTTTAATCGAATTGGGACATGAGAATACTAACAATTAATTTAATCTGTGCTATGCAGGGGATGAAAATAATAAATATAAGATTATAATATTTAATTCTTTTTATATCACCGAAATAAGTTATGAATCATAAAAATCTTATTTATTATAATTTTTTAATAATAAATTATTTTTATTTGTTTTTTCAAAATAAATATAAATAATTTTATTAATTTGATACTAATTCAACTTAAAATACTTGAAAAAATATATAATTCGATCTTTATTAAAATGATAACAGAATAGTTATTCTATATATTGTCAAACTTACAAAAAATTATAAATTTACTTCAAATTATCAAAATAAAAATACTTAAAGTAAATGCAATTTTTGTTATAATTTCTCTATATGTTGTAAAATATACAAAACTAACATATCTTTAAATAATTCTTACAAATAAATATATTCGATATAATACCGTCATATTAATGAAATAATTTATAACATATTTTTATTGATTTTATTAATTAAGTTATTAAAAAAATCACAACGTTTAGAAATCGAGTAAATTCATATAGAATAATTTAATAGTTGAATTTGTGATTTATTGATACAACTTGAGATATTTAATTAATACCCAATAATTTTTTTAGTGGCATATCACATTTAGTAAAGAAATTATAAAGAAATATAAAAATAATACATGATATGTATATTTATATATAATAAATAATCCAACTTAAAAATTGAAAGGTGAATGAAAAATTAAAAAACAGTGGTCAAATAAACTTTCATTTCAAAAATAATTTAATTAGTGCATTCAATTCAAATTTAATAAGAAAAATCAATAAGTATTTGACACGTGCATTTATTTATTTTAAAATTTCTAAAATTAATTAAAAAATTCCAATTAAGCTAAAACTTAAGAATGTCAAACGTAGATGGTACCTAATTGAAACATCATAACGAGAAAATACATTTTTGACTAACATTTTTAGTAGCTAAATAAATATTGGTTGACGAAGGGTATACGTTCGGAAACCAAATAAATGTTGGTGGATAAAATGACTACATTTGGCAATCAAATAAATGTTGGTCAGCGAAGGGTATACATTTGGCTACCAAAATTAATTTTGGTCGGAAAAGGATATACTTTTAACGATCAAAATTAATTTTGGTTGTTGAAAGTTTGGATTGGTATTTAAAAAAACTATTAATTTTTTTGCAACAAAATAATTTAATTGGGAAAAGTTAAAACTATTTGGAGACCAAATAATTTGGTTGGAAAAGATTAAGATTATTTGGAGACCAATATTTCGTCTATAAAAGGTTGTTTTAAGAAAAACGACATTCTCTAATACTCCAATTATTTTAAGCAATGGGGTGTAAAAACCCCATTCTAATTGTTGGGCAATTCCTCATTCTCATCGTTTGTCACATTCTAGACTCTCCTTTGTGCGGGCGTTTTTCTTCTTTGGGTGGGTTTGAAAAATAATGTGTCGGATATCCATCATTTTAGAAAAAATATTTCATTTATGATGAAAAACTCAAGATATTCAAACGCATGTAAAAAATAGAGTCACCACTTAATTTTTAAAAAAAATTAAGAAAAACAAAAGTAGGTTGCAAATCATTAAACGTAATCAAAGAAAAAGAGAATTTTGGGGCTAAGATACGAAAAGAGAACATATTATGCACCAATATACTTTGTCATTATTGGTTCTTTTTTTAAACTTTTCAAATGTGAAAATTACATAATGAGAGGTTAAAGAGAGTCCATATAAAAGCAAGCAAAATAAAGACATATAAACGGAGGTAAAATCCTAAAGGGGGTCATGCAACTTAAGTTCTTGTTTCTAATTATGCCACAGTCATTGCTTAAGCAGAATAATCTAAAAAATGCGAACGAGGACTTAAAATCTTATCAAAAGAAAACATAATTGTAGACACTCTAATTTGACCAAGCTGAATCTTAGGCACTCGTCTTGAATGCACTCCCATGACGAAAATATGAGAGCTGTGTTCAAAGACACTTCCAAGCAAGCAAGATTACGAATATGGCTCAAAACCCTAAAACACTCTTTAGGTTGTGACATTCTCATCCTCATGGCCGCCACCTTTTGGAAAATCTTAGAACAGGTCGTGTTCTTGCTTTGAAGGTCATGGATTTTGTTGAAAACCCTAAATTAAGTTGACTTTCTTTGTCAAGGACGCTGCTTTGTTATCCAGACCGTGACTTTTGAAAGTCACGGCTATCATTTTTACCGCCATAAAGGTAGCGACTGGCACTGTACAAAAGCAAAAAGGTAGCAGCCGTCATTATTACCTCTTCTTAGACATGTGGTAGCATCCTAAAATGGATGTGTGTTGCTCGCCATGCCTATAAATAGGCGGCGATTCCAAGAAAAACAAGAGAGAAATAACCTAGAGGTCCATATTCTGCCAAAATCAATACTCACCCATCCATTTCATATTTCCCGAGCCTTGGTCGTATTCTTGCTTGCATTGGAGGAGCTCGTAGAGCTGATATCGATTTGGACCCATCCTATTCTCATTCCCGATGGGCCATTCGAGGCGGATATTCATACGAGGTAACCTTAGGACTACGATTCTTCTATAAACCCTCATTTTCTTCTCTTGAGGGTGTCGTGGGTGAGGTTTCTTCTATTTTTTATTGCTTATTTGCTATTTATTTCAACACAAGTATTGTTTCTTTAAGTTTTTATTATAAATAGTGTATTTGTAACTTTCTATTTTATAGATTTACTGTCATTTTTATTTTATTTTGACGCTCACAAGCATACTGAGCACACCAACTGTTTTTTGAGGTTCTGAAACATAGTGGCCGCAATCTTCTATTGTAACGGCTGTATGTTTTGTTAAACCTACAGTAACGACCGGGAGATTTTTTTGCTTAGCTGCCATCTTTATGCCTTTAAATAGTACAACTGTGACATTCTATAGTCACGGCAGCGACCTTTGTTTTTAGGGTAAGATGTGAAAAATCCTTCAAAACCCCATAATGTTCATTTATTTTAAGGTTTTATCTCATTTTATTATTTTGTTTAGCATCTTCTCTTCTTTGTATCATAGTTCGTGTTCTTGAGGAGAAATGGATGGTAAATTTGGCCTAGACTAAGTGGGTCATGATCTCCATTTTGTATACCCCATCTTTCTTTGCTTTGTAGATCTAAAAACCTGACGGCCGCATCCTTTGCTTTATATATATGGCACGGTTGCCATAACCGTTTGTTACGGCCACGCATTTTTGTGAGACCCATGACATAAAAATGTGTTCTAAACATCCTGTTGCTCATTGTTGATATCTTGTATATTCTGTTTAGAGTTATTACTTGCATAGCAGATGAAGGATGGTGGATCTAACCTAGAATCAATAGGTTATAGTCTCTGTTCTATATATTCTATTCATTCATACTTGTTTGATGCTTATGCAATGTTTATACCTTTTCTGTACCCTTAAAAATCATGACCGCGACTTTTATTCATCATGGCTGTGAGAGTTTTCATTTTGTTCCTCGCGATAACCTCATATTTGTCCCAACCGTATGTTTTGTGACTTAATTTGTCATGGACGCAACATTTGTTGCTACGACTGTGAGTTTTTGTATGTCCAGTAGCTCAAATATGATATTGAAGTCTCTCATATTTGTTCTGTATAACCTGTTCATAGCATGTTAGGGCCATACATACTATTGCATGATTCTTAGACCTTTATTTGCTCGTTTTATCGCATATTCACATGTTTTTCGCTTTATTTTGCTCAAACGATGCGTGTGACATATCTAGAAATAACAATCAAATTGCATGACTTCAAGAATCATAATTAGGATTTTGTTTCTTTGTTTACTTTTGTTTGAACTCTCTTTAACCTCATGTTCGGTATATGTTATCGTTAAAAAAATTACAATAAGAACCAGTATTAATAAAGTAGAGGTCAACCTCGCGATTGGGTGAAAATGGTACTTAACACCTTTTATTTTTATACCTTAACCTCCAAACTCTCTTTTTCTCTTGTTACATTTTCGAAAGACCCGCTGTCTTCGCTTTGTTTTCTTGATTTTTCTCAAAAATCAAGTAGTGATTCAATTTTTTTTAAAAAAATGTACTTAGATATCTTGAATTTTCTTGTTTTGAAAAAAAAAATATTTTTCTAAAAATAATAAATATCTGGTGCACTCCCCTCCTCTTTCAAACACCCGCAATAATGAATTAAAAGGTCATACGTACAGTCTTGGTTTCTAATAGAGGTGCACAAAAAATTCAAAAAAATTGGTAAAACGGTCTAAACAAGTTCCAACCATACGATTTGGTCCGATTCTATATGAAGATGGTTTAGTTCTGATTCTCAATTTTCTAGAACCGTTGTATGCGGTCTAGTTCTCAATTTTTATTAAAGAAAAACCGTTCTAACCGAACTAGACCAATTTTTGCAAGAGCATATGTATTTTATATTTTATATTCCTTATTTATTTTTTAAAGTCACTTTAATAGTTTTAGTCCAAACAAATGTACTAAAGAAAACAAAAATAGCTTACTCTAAAATAGTCTAAGAAAATTAATATAAAATTATAATTACACCATTCTAATACAAATGCCCCATTTTCACCCAAGGTTCAAACCCTGGGGTCTCATTCCCTATTTAACTATCCAAAAAAAAAATGAATATTTAACGATTAATGCATCATTAGAGAAAAGAATTTCGAAAAAAGGATTGCTCATTTACTTTGTGATCGACTACCGCTGCATTAAACGATGACCTATTATTTATATTTAGTTTTCAATTTCAAGTTTTTGAGTAATAGTTTAGGCTAAATTTATTTGAATTATGTCATTAGTAAAATTAATTTTGAGCTTTAGGAATAAAAAATTGAAATCGGACAAGAATCGAACCATTTTTACGAATTAGTTCTTGTTCGGATCCACAGCTACAATGGCCCGGTTCTGATTCCAAAAATTTTAGAACTGTTGCTAACGGTTCGATTCTTGAATTTGCTGGGAACCGGAACAATCTGGTCTGTATGCACCCCTCATTTCCAACATGCTGCACACAAGATCAAACAAAAAGAACAGAAAAGTTTGAACATGATTTCTAAGCTATTGGTCTCATAAAAAATTCGCGACCGTGACAATAGAATGTTGTGATTGTAACAAAAATAAGAAAAAATTGGCGGCCGCGAAAAAAATATATAACGGCTGTAATAATAGGAGAAAAATACTCACGCCCGTGACAACGGAAGGTCGTGGCCGTTATGTTTAAAGAATTACATAGGCTTTTTTGGTGTCCAGTGTGCCATTGAACATGAAATTAAACCAAAAATACATTGTTTTACATTTTTCATATGATGTTAAACACACTATTTTATAAATAAAAAAGGCATATATATACATGCTTCCATACATTTTATTTACTAACTATTGCAAATCAAAAGAATTACATGCTTAACATGGATTGACTGTTCATAAAATAATCAAAGAAAATTTAATAAATGAAAACCTTAATCGTGACAACTCTCGGAAGAGAAAAAGTAAGGGTTAAGAAGTGTCGCGATTCTCTAGAGTTACCTAATGCAGTCAACCACCTCAAACGTCCCCTCGAGTCTGGTAGGCCAGAATAGTCAAGTCGTCCGCGTTTTGGAAGCCTTCCAAACACAAGCAAGGCCATGAACTTGATTCGGGAATGAATGCTATCGAGGTTTGTGTATCGGGAGAATATTGGGTAGAAAACAAATTCGACAGAGTATCGATATCTTAGAATTATTCTCTCATCTTTCAGGAAAATGACGCATATGTAAAGGTATTTAAGGCAGCACAGAGATCCTCTGAGATATTGATACCTGTCCAAAAATGTGCAAAGGACACGGCCTTGTACATGAACATCGCGGCCATAAACTAATTATATGAACTAAAATGCTCGTGACCTTCAAAGGGGCCTGTTATAGGATCATGAAAATGTTGCGGCTGTAAAGAATGAAAATCATGGCCTGTTCTAGCATCATAAAAAAGTCACGGCCGTTACATCAAGGACACGGCCTAGGGTAAGATCATAAAAAGGTGGCGGTCGTGAGGATTAGAAGGTCGCGGCTTGAAGGTTTCTTGGGAGATGGGTGTTTTCTTGGGTTTTGAGTCGAATTCTTGGCATTGCAATTGTTTAGGAGTATCCTTAAGCATAATTCCATGCTTTTGTCATTAAGGAGCGTTCGAGATGGGTACCTAAGATTCTGCTTGGTCAAATTAGGGTGTCTATACTTCAAATTAGGGTGCCACTGTCATCTCACACTTCAACATGCCACTAACCACGTCGTGTCACGATCGCTGGCTTGGTCTTAGCCTTTATGTGACACATCACATACCAAAGATTACTCGTCGATGTATTATCATGAAAAAGAAAATTTTTATTTTCTCTTCTGGTATGAAAACTAAAAGCAAAGAACCAATGAAGGGACATTCTCACAGCCTCCATATTGTACTGGTTGACATTGAGACTCTACCTTACCCCGTTGCTATCCGCCTTCCCTCCAGTGTGATGACAGAAATGAGCAACACTATTTTCAATGTCAATGACCACCTTCCTACCACCACCTTCTCCTCCCTCTGAGTAAGCTTTCTAAAAAATAATGCAATTGTGAACCGAAGTATCTCTCGTAGAGCTAGTATTTTTGGTGATTTCTCTTTGAGATTATCCAAAAAACCTCAGGTCACGACCTTTAGAAGGATCTTGCTGATGTAGAAACCTATGTGGCCTTGGTTGTTTGCCTTTTGTACGTAGCAATCATAGGCTTAATACCTTGCCCTATTTGGAACATATTCTATATACATATGATTGTCCTTTTGTATTGCAAGTTACTAAGTAAATCTAATTTTCCTATGTGATTTCAATTAAATTGAATCTGTGATTTTGCACTATTTGTTTTCAACTAGATTAAGATGTGATTTTGCACCTTTCCTTCTGTATACATATAATATTGCCCTAGTCTTTGAAAATCTAATTAGTATATGTAATTTTTCCCTTTAAATTCATGCCCTTTTCTCCCCTTCTTTTTGCTTTCTTTACCTACAAGGAAAATTCAGGTCTCAAGATGGGATAATTTAGGAGTTCTTGTCTTGAGAGGTTTCACAAAGTTTCATGAATTGGTTCACAAAGTTCTACTCAAAGTTTCAGGTCTCAAGATGGCATATGTAATGTTAGCAATGTTATAACTGCTTGTTGTAAGCCAGAAGGCGATATATATACTTAAATGCATGTATGCTTTATTTTGAGAGTATAACACAGGGTTGGGTGTTATATATGGTTATTGTTAGGTGTTTCACGTGATCCCAAATTTGGGTCGTGACAAATGGTATCAGAGCTCTGGGTTCGAATACCTAAGAGCCGTGGAAAGAGGGTGCAACAACTGGTGAGGTTGATTGCATGTGCTTGATTACATGTGTTTAGCTGTTTTGATAACATGAATATGATATGTGTGAATGTTATGTGTATGTGAGCATGGGAGTTGAACCTTAGAATGATTCGTCTTGACTTTGGGCGTTTGGGTTAACAAGTTTGGAAGCCAAGTTAGAAATGCATTTGGCCGACGTGTTTTTTGGTAAAGAATCTGAGCAGGTTATTCAAATGGATGCGTCGCTCGTGTCGGTTCTCCTCAGTATGTGGCATTTGTTTAGCATGAACCTATGTGGCTATGTGATTGGCGTTTATGTTCATCCAATGTGTTGTATCTTATATTATGTTTTCCTTTCATATAGACGTGATGTCTGCAAGGAGAGGACATGGTCGTGGTCAAGGCCGTGACCGTGGTTTTGGCCGAGGAGATGTGTCTATCCCGGATGCTGGGGTTGCAAATGCTCCCTAAGGACCTGTTGACGTGGTAGGGTTGCTGCATGCACTGGTTGGCTCCATTGGCCAGCTAGTTGAGACCTCTATGGGAGAGAGAGAGAGAGAGCCTGAGTTGAGGGCAACGGTGGCAATGCAAGAGTTTAGACGTATGGACCCTTCTACTTTTGCTGGGAATCCTGATCCTACAGTGGCTACCGAGTGGTTGGAGCTGGTGACTCGGATCCTCGATACATTACAGATTGTGGAGGTTGATTTGTGGGTTCTTTTTGCTACTTTCCAGTTGAGAGGGGATCCTCACGAGTGGTGAAAATATGCCCAGAATACTGTGGAGGGCACGTGGACAGCTTTTACAGGGGTTTTTCTAGAGAAGTACTTTCCAACTTTTTCGCGGGACTTGTATAGGGAGGAGTTCTATGCTCTCACCCAGGGAGCGATGAGCATTGTGCAGTATGAGGCCAGATTCACCAGTCTGTCCCGATTTACACCAAAGTTGGTAGGCACGGATGAGTTGCGATCGAGGAGGTTTGAGCAGAGCTTGAGGTCGGAGATCAGAGAGCGAATGGCAGGGATGGGGCTGCGTGTTTTCACAGAGCTAATGGAATCGGCAGCGAGGATTGAGAATATCTTGAACGAAATTTGAGGTTCCGGGGAGATTAAAGCACCATAGGTGGGATCGAGGCTCAGTCAGGTGTACGCTCCATCAAGAGGCAGAAGTCCTCTGGCCCTAATTTTTACCCATTTGGGTCACGACAGCAGTTTTCTGCACCACCACCATCGGTGGCCTCGTTTAGGAGACCAGAGCAGTGGGAGTTAATCTGTTATCGATGCAGACAGCCTGGGCATCATGTGGCGGATTGCCCACAGATGAAGCAGTGTTAGAGTTCGGTGCCAGTTTAGTTGCAACGGAGGGAGCTGCCATTTTGCTTTGGGTCTGGTCAGACATGGCATTTTACTATGAATTATCCTTAGGGAAGCAGTACGCAGAGCATGGCAAGTGCAACACCAGTATAGGATCGACGGGGTTATCAGCAGCCAGCGGTACAGACTTTTCGAGTGATAGACCGCAGTACTTCAGTTCAATCTGCACGATAGCCAGCAGTCCCAGGTTATGGAGGGTAGGCCAAGATGACAGAGCTAAGTGTATGCTCTTACAGATCCCAATTCTTCCAGGGCATCGATTATGCCGAACGATGCAGCTACTACTCTAAGGAGAAGAGGTACTTTCTGAGTATGCAAATTTTGGGGCAATGTTCTTATTGGCACGGGAGATTTGTGTTGCTTCATTTCATCTGTGTGGGAGTTGGTGATGGGCTCCGTAGGTAGCGTGTTGGGTGCTGAGACGCCGGTTAGTGAGCTTGTGAGGTTCGGATGAGATGTAGATCCCGTTTCTTTGAGGTAGTTAGCCGTTGTCTATAATGTACGACCTTGTTTAACTGTATCCTATGGATGGTTTAGCTGACCACCTCTAGTGCCTGTGTCGATGGTGATCGACGGAGTTGTTTCTTTATGACCACGTGTTGAAGTTCGGGGACGAAATTCCTTTAAGAGGGGTAAAGTTGTGAGACCCTGACTCGTTTTTTTTTTTGGTATTTTTTGACGCGTGTTCGTCGTTTTCGCTTCTGCATGTTTATATGCATTTTTATGCATGATCGGGCTTAGATATGTATGTGGAGTTAGTTCTCAGGGCCGTTGGACGTTGTGATGCGTTTTAAAAAAAATATATTTTCTGGAGAGCCTATAAATATCCGACGTTAGATATTTTCAAAAGATATTTTTAAAACTTCTCAGGTAAATTTCTCATTTTTTTCTCTTTGCCTTCTTTCTAACTTCTCAGGGGTCCGAGGCTCGATTTTTTACTATCAGACAGCATATTCTTATTATTAGCACCGGGGACTACACATTCATCTGGACAGAATCTCAATATGGCGAAGCTCGATTTTGTACGTGGATTGAGATGTCGAGTTTTTAACTCATTGAGGTAGGATCCTAAACTCTCATGTCTTATAAGAGTGCTACGTGTAATCGTATGTGTTTTTACCATCTTAAAATGCATAAAAAGTTGATTTATGTTTCAAAAATAAAAGTCGAGTTTTATTCTTCAAATCATTTTTGATCGTTTTTGGTTGGATGGAGTGAGTTTTAGAGGTGTTCTTTTGGTGATTCTTAGTGGTTTTGGGCTTGTGTATGTCTGAGGGTGTTCAAAGAGAGTTCGATTGCTTCGGTTTTGGGTTTGGATGGTTGTTGGATGGTTGTAGGCTTCAAAGTTTTGTAAAAAGGTCAATTCCTTGCGCAGAACCGCTTGAGGGACCGCTTGAGCGATCTAGAGGGCGGTCTTGGGATGTTCTCGAGTTGCCAAACCGCTGGACAGACTGCTCAAGCTGTCTAGCCCGTGGTCTATTTTTTATGGTTGAAAATATATTTTTAAAATCGATGTATCTCCCTCATTCGAACTCGGAATGAGGTCATATTTGTACTCAAATTGAAGTCCTGAAAGTCTTCTTTCCAATCACACCACTGACAATAAAAAAATTTTTATTGAAAAAGTTATAATCAAAATAGTGAGGGTATATCAAAAAATTTTAACCGTTTTTACCCGTTTTTGGACGAATGTTTTGAAAAAGATTATTTTTCATCCTTATTAGAACTTTTTATCAAATTTCTTGTTCCTTGGGGCGTTTAGTTGTTTTGTGGTCGTGTGATGGCCTTTCAGTCGATTGGGTTATGGGGCTTAATCGACTTCTCTCCTCTAGTAGTTTTTCATTTGATTGGATTATGGGGTCCTACCGACTGAAATCACGGAAAGGGTGTTGGTCATTTCATGCGGGGTGTTGGTGCACGATTGTGTGCGTGGAGGTTAGTGCATCGTTGGGTGCGGGACGTGTTGGGTCCGACGTTCTTTTCTAAATAGGGGGTTTTGGGAAAAGCTAAGATTTTGTGAAAATATTTGAAAAAACCGTGTTGCAGGAGCTTTGGTGTTGGCCTCGGGTTAGGTTTTTTCGTCTATATCGTTGGTCGTTCCGGTGAGTGGACGGGTCGTTCAGGTGAGTGGATGTTGGATTGTATAGCATGTGATGCCGTGACGAGATATGTAGCATCATTGTGTGAAACTTAGTATTTTACATGATTTTGTGCATTTAAAATTTTAGTTTTAATTAGGCATGTTGCAGGACGGATACGTGGTCTTGCGGTATCCAAAACTCTAATTTTTGTAAGACGTGTGTCTGTATGGTTATGTGGATGGACAGAAATGTGGTTCGATGTCCTGTGGACAGAAAAGTGATCCTATGTGATATGGTTGAAAAAGTGGTACGTGGACGGAAAAGTGGTTCGGTAATAGTTAGCTCTAGTTAACGTGGGCGAAAAAGAAGTTCGATATATGTTAACTCTAGTTAACAATGCATGTATGTGTGTGTAGAAATTGGAGGGACGAAAAAGTGGTCCTAACGATGCATTTGGGCGCAAGTATCTGAAGGACGGAAAAGTGGTCCTAAAGAGGCTTGTGGTGCGTGTGTCACCCGTAGTGCATTATGTGGGTGGCGTGTGTCGCGTAGTTGCATGTGTTGTATGGGTTAACTTTGATTAACCGAGTAGTTGTTGGGGCAGTGGTCCTTCGGTGAAAGTCCAAGAAAATTCTTGTGTTTTGTGTATATCACCGTGTTATTGTTAGACTGATGTTGAGGTTTGTGAAAGTCGATATCGATATGTATACCTATGCTGTATACATGTACCTGTTATCTTTGAGGCTCGTAAGAGTCGATCTTTGCGTGTGAGACATTGTAGCATATTTATATGTATACAAAATCATTTTCAAACTATTTTTCCTAGCTCTTGTGAGTCGTGATATAAAACTATTTTAAAACTTGTTTTGAGGCTCGGGCGAATCGTTACACACAAATTATATCTGCAAGCATGTTTAACTTATACTGCACGTTTGTCTAGTTTTTGCTGAGTTTTGGCTCACGATGTGGGATTTGAAATATTTTTTAGGTATTGGTCATGCAGGTTGATTCTGAGGCACAGGAGGGACGGAAGATTTGTAATCTTCGTTTTGTTTCTTTTGAACCATGTACGTTTATATGTTAGCGGTGTTGAAATTTCGTGTTGTAAGTCCGAGGGCGATATATATACTTAAATGCATGTATGCTTTATTTTGAGAGTATAACACAGGGTTGGGTGTTATGTGTGGTTGTTGTTGGGTGTTTCACATGACCCAGAGATTAGGGCGTGATAACGGATGAACAAGGAAATTATGAAATCTTGATTTCGAATCCTAATTTAAGCTCAACGTACATTATGGGCCTTATTTCTTAGCCGAAGATTCCTGAATCATTTTATTCTAGTTATCCTTTAGCTTCTAATGAATTTTTTTTCTTCATCATCCTCATTTAAATTTGACAAAATGGGAAGGTCCGACACCCCTTCGTACTTTGATTAACCTAGAACTCGATGAAGCAATTGGGTTTCTCGTATGGAAACATATATGGGAAATGTTGGGACACCTTAGGCATTAGAGAGACCATTATGCTTTCGACTTATACCCTGGACATGAACATAAGGGTAATTAGTGTTGTTGCTTATTTTTGGTCTGTATCGTGCAATGCAATGTTGCTGCCTTGTGGATTTCTTTCCCCTACAATCTTGGATGTCATTCACCTTACTGGCCTTCCATCAATGGGCCTAGAGGTAAGTGCATTATTAACCTCCGATCCTACTGAATAAGAATTTATAAAGGCTTCAGGGATGGGATATTTAGAGGTATTGAAAATTTATAATATTCCTTCCATTGTTTCTCCTGCTTTCAAAGAGATTGTATTGTTTTATCTTTTTTGGCTTTGTCATTTCCTTCTTGCTATTCCTTGTATCAAAGTGACCAAAAAATATCTTTCTATTGCCATTTGTTTAGCATAGCGTAAAAAGATTGCTCTCGCCCCTTTGTGTTGGGCACCTTATATAAAGGTTTGTTCACCTTTGTTGAAAAAAGAATCTATGATAGTTGTGGAGGCCCTTTTTGGCTTTTTCAAGCATGGTTATACGCTTATTTTCCTCAACTTGATCTGAGGTATAAAACCATTCTTGGTGATCCATGCCTTAGCTATGCTGAATGCTTTCTATCTCTGTATTCTGATAATACAAAATATTCTTTCGAATATTATTTCTCAATTTTCTTTTCTTTGCCACCTGTTAAGAGGCCTGAGGAATTTCAGCCCTTCCACCAATTCTAATTTTTTTCTTCTCGTTTAACTTTTCTTCAAGATGATCTCTCTCCTTTTCAATCTGAGTCTAACATTATCCGTCGAGAGAGATTCTGGGCCAGTGTATTAATTCCTTGATATATTTTGAATGGTGGTTCTATCTCTCCCACCAGATTTTGTAACTGCATTTTTTAGAATTACTCCCCCAGAAAATCTGCAAGGCAATTTGGACTTATTCAGGGAGTCTCATTACCTTTCATACACCCATTGATCCATGAAGTTATCAAAAGCAAAGATTCGATTAGGGAGGTAGAGGTGGCTACCTCTATTCAAAACAACTATCTGTAAAGGCTACTCATCTTCAAATTCTCAAAATTTCGACCTTCAAGTCTAACTACACCAGCTTTTGACTCATGGTGGTCTATCATTTTTCCCACCGTATTTGTTTCCTCAAAAGATCTATATCAAGCTTGATTGTCGTATCAAAATTGAAAAGGTCGACTTGATGCTTCAGTTCAAGGTAATAACCTGAACTTTTTTTTTCTTTAATTCTAACACTAATCTTCCACAACCTTTGATGCTAAAATTCAAACTGTTGCTGTTCCAACATCTTGTGCACCTATTGAAGAATTTCAGACACAAGGTTCAGATTCAGATACTTCTTCTTATGATCAAACCTTGGCTAATAGGTTGAAGTTATCCCTTTCTCAGACAGGCTCGAAGGATAAAAGTAAAAGAATTTTTATTCATACAAAAAAGAAAAATTTTTCTCTAAAGCCCCTGCTGGTGGGCTTATGGAAGATGCTTTTACAACTCACGCCGCCTCAAAAGAGAGAGACTAAAAGAGAGGAAGATAGTAGGAAAAAGAAAGGGATAGAGAAAAAAAAGCAGAAAAAGAAGATAAGAGAAGAAAAGCATAGGAGAATCGAAAGAAATTAAAAGAAGATGAAAATCGAAAGAAAGTTGACGAGGAACAAAGAAAAAAAGAAAAAGTAAAGGAAGAAATTGAGAAAGAAAAAGAAAATGAAATAATGATGAAGATGAAGGAAGACGAAGAACAGAGAAAAAGGAAAGAAGAGAAAAAGTGAAAAAGGGAAAAAGAAAAAGAACAAAAATCAAATAAAGTAGAGGAACAGAAAATGAAAGAAGCAAGGAAAGAAAAAGAGAGACGAGAAAAAGTGGTGGAGCAACTACGAAAGATTGACCAACTCAGAAAGTTGAAGAGAGAAGAGAAATTAAGAAAGAGAATAGAAGAAGGAAAAAGGATCGCAAAGAGAAGACAAGAAGAAGAAGAAAAGAGGAAAAGGAAAGAAAATGAACATGAAAAAGAACTTTTAGAAGATCAAATTCGTGAAAGTTCTTTAAGTCCCATTCCTGATAGAGAAGTCCCTATCTTTGATCAGGTTAACTGAGTTTCAGCTTCTGTATTTAAGTATGGAGGAAAAAATATTATAGTACTCTATCCGAAAGTAACTTATTTTTCTATTGTACCTTTGTTTACTTGCATCGGCAATCCATATATTTTCTTTTATTTTTAGTCATGTGACCCCAACTATGTTCCCATCCTTGCTGCTAATGCTGAGAATCAAACAATAGGATCAAGCACTGCATCTCGCTTTCCTATCGAAGTTGAAGCCCTCTTCGAAGAGAATGTAGAATCTCCCATGAAAATGCAGGAAGATGCATCTTTCATTCCTATAACAACCAATGAGGCTCATCATGTCGAATCAGTTCATGCTACGGTATCAGCTGAATCAATAGAAGAACCTATGATGGCTGTTGATGACCAACAAGAGGTAAACCAATCGAATGATCTTTTCCAGGCTCCTGCATCTCCTTTGGTTAGCAATACACCACCAATTCAAATAAGGGGCTAATATTAGAATTTCTTCATTAGCTATTGGAATCTCTTTTGCATATAGGTTAATGCATCTAACTTTCTAGAGGATAATCATACAGAGGACGTGCTAGACAATCTTCATAGTTGTATGGAAAGTTTTGAATTTCATAGCAAATATATCTAGCACTTCTCCTAAAGCTTCTGTTGATCCTTCCATTGAGCAAGAGTTGTAGAACTTTCACACTCTTCTCACTTTCCCTTTTGAGGAATTAATATCTTCGAAGGCTTAAGAGTTATCCTCATGCATTAACAAGCTATCAATTGCAGCCAAAGTTATTTTCAGTCTTGAGCAACAAGCAAAATCATCGGTGATGACCACTGAGCTTTTTGATAAAATAGCTCTTACCCAATACTACCAAGAAACTATCCGAGCATGGCATGCCTATGTTGAGTCTATGAAGGCTGTCTCTACACCAGTCTCTATCAATCGTGGGAAAGCTCTCTAGATCAAACAAAAAAAACCACCAACTTTAAAAAGAAGAGCATCAATTAGAGACAAGACTTCAGTAGATACGCCTTGTAAGGCATGCATTGAAGTTAGAAAAAGAATTCTTGTTCCAAGAAATAGAAGGTATTCTGTGTCAAGGAGAGAATAGCTCGGTCAAGGTCCAAGCTGCTCTAGATGACATAGGGCAGTCACAATTTAAATTTAAGGCCTTAGGTGTCAAAGTGAGAATTATTTAAAGCTTCATTTGTATGACTTTCTGTACAAAATCTTTTGTAAAGACTAGATTTTGCATTATAGAAATATTTAATGTTCTTTCATTGATTCCCATATAATTGGATAATATATTTAAAAAAATTTCTTATTGATTGATCTTTTATATTACTCACCACTGAGAGATTCTAAACGATATGCTCCCCTTGATAACACTTTTGATATTCGAAAGGGACTTCCCAATTTAGTGACCATTTATCAAATTTAGAATCCTTTAATACTAATGGCAACATACTTTTCTAGACTAAGTCACGTTCTGCAAAACTTTTATTTCTTACTTTCTTATTAAAAGTCATTTCAATTTTTTTTTTCTAGGCTTGAATATTGGTAAGAGCTTGTAATCTATATTCTTCAAGGCCTTCTAACTCTATAGTCATTGCCTCATAGTACTGATCGTTGGATAAGTAGCCATGGTGAGCTTCCTTTGTGACTGAACGGTTACTTCTATAGATAACACAGCCGTATGATTATATACCAAATTGAATGGGGTAGTCTGTGTTCTATCCCTTTTCGACGTTCGATAAACCCATAATACTTCTAAAATTAATTCGTTTCACTTCTTGGGATTATCTTCGATAACCTTTGTTAAGGTAATCTTAATAATTTTGTTGGTAGCTTCAGCTTGCTTATTTCTCTGGGCATAATTATGAATGCTTTGAGGAAGCGTGTGGGGATGCACCGAATATCTACTATTTTTAGAAAAAAATAATTTTCAAAACAAAAGTTCAAGATATCTAAGCATCATTTTTTAAAAATGGAGTTGCCACTTAGTTTTTAAAAAAAATCAAAAAAAACAAAAAGAAGGCTGCGGGTCTTTTAAAAATGTAATCAGAGAAAAGAGGATTCGGGTGCTAGGGTATGAAAAGAAAAGGTGTTATGCACCCTTTTCGCCCAACCATAAGATTGGCCTTTACTTTGTCAATATTGATTCTTGTTATAAATTTTTTAAAAGTAACATATATAGAAAATGAGGTTAAAGAGAGTTCAAATAAAAGCAAATAATGAAGAAAAAATCTGACTACGATTCTAGGGTCATGAAACTTAATTATTATTTTTTAGATATGCCACTCGTATTGTTTAAGCAAAGCAAAGCAAAAAATATGTAAATAAACGGTAAACGAACAAGTAAGATTTTAAGAGTCATACAATAATATTCATGTCCCTATCATGCTGAAAATAGGTTGTACATAACAAGAAAAAAAGACTTAAATACTATATTTAAGCTACTAGTCAAGCACAAAACTCATGGCATTGGCAACAAATGTTACGGTCATGACAAAAATAGAGTTATTGACAAAAACAAAATAAAAATATCTCGCGGCCGTAACAAAGAAATATCGCGGCTATGGTTTTTAAAAGGTACATAAAGAGTATATACATTGTACGTGGCTTAAAACAGGCTCAGATGAATAGGATATGCAGGACAGAGACCATAACCTATTAGTTTTATGCCAGATCTACCATTTTTCATCCTCTATGCAAGTAATAACTCTAAACAGAATATACAGGATATCAAAAATGAATAATAGAGAGCCTAAAATACATTTACATGTTACTGATTTCTAAAAAACTATACGGCCGCAACAAAGGGAATCACGACCGTGGCACATATGAAGGAAAACAAAGCGACCGGAACATTTACGTAACCTCAAAATCATGCGAATATGAAGGTACATAGAATAGTGACCATGACCCATTTGGTCTAGGCCAGATCTACCATTCATTACTCGACAGAAAGATAGATAGAGGCACAGCAAGAGAAAATATTAAATTGAGCAATAAAAGGATGTACAAACTTAAAATAAATAGATAACAGAGAGTTTTGAAAAGGATTTTTTGCATTTTTGACCGTAGAACAATGTCATGACCGTAATAATATAATGTTGCAGCCGTCCATATAAAGAGGCATAAATATAGCAACTCCTATAAAAAGAACACGGCCGTCACAATGGGCATAACAGAACACACGGCCGTGACATAACAAAGTTATGGTCAGCATGTTCCAGAACCTAAGTAAGCTTCTGATGTGTTCAGTGTGTTTGTGAGCATCGAAACAGGATGTAAACAAATGCAAATATACGAAACAGAAGGCTATGCAGATACTGTTAATGATGAAAACTTGAAAGAAATGAATATTTACATTGAAATGAATGGTAAACAGGAAATAAAAATAATGAAAACCTTATTCACGACACCCTCGGGAAAGAAGATAAGGGTTTAAGAAGAGCCGTAGTATCCTAAAGTTGTCTCGTGTAAATATCCACCTCGAATAGCCCATCGGTAGTGAGAATACGATACCTCTGAACCAATATATACGTGCTCTAAGAATTCTTTCGAAACAAGAAAGAGCACAAATGAGGTTTGAAAAGTATGGAATGGATAGGAGAATATCGGGTGTGGGAGTATTTGGGCAAAGTTTTAGTATTTAGGTATGTCTCTCTCATTCGATATGCTTATTTAACCCTTATCAATATAATTAATAAAATATGTGTAAACAGTAGCTTGGAGCAACCTGTCTACGTTCACGGGTGAGAGAGATAATAAATTATAACTTTAGAGTATACAATCACGAGATCAAAAATACTTCAAAATCTGACACCCATAACCCAAGCGCTAAGACAAACCATATTTTGCTGCTCAAAGGGTACTCCGGTGTTTTTAGCATTTTTTTTTATCTCTTTTTACATCTCTATCTCATTTGATTTAGCTCTCCACACAACAATTACAATCATGTGGTCCTATTTATAAGGCCCTACACATATTAGATTTTTTGTAAATTTATGGCTCAACCTCATACCAAATACATATAAATAAAATTTTAATTATATAGGTCCGCAGAATAGGAGAGACACACCTAACAATATGGTATTTTCAATGAACAAAAGACATAATCGTTCAATTAATTTTTAGCACAATTGCAAGTTTAAATTTTATGCAATAATATTTTTGTGCTTTTCATAAGAACAAAAATAAAAACAGAAGTCGATCAAACTCGTACAAAAATCACGTAATTCAATTAACTAAATGCTAAGTTCATAAACTCGTTGCGATCTCACCATCGAATATAACATTTTAGGTCCTTAATCTCACAAACTCTCTCTTAGCTCACAATATTAATACTAATGTCTAATGCATAAAGTATAGACGACGTGCGGGTATTTAGAATGAGAAAATAATAAATTTCTGTTAATTTTGTACGGCAAATATTGTTTAATTTATAGATATTTTTGAAAAACAGAGAAAAATTATCCCATAGTTGAAAGAGGGTGGTAGAATCTAAAACCCATGATTTATTAATTTCTTAACATCTGTTTTAGATTATAAAAATTAATATTGTAATCTATTTTTAGGATAAAAAATGGGTTAATTAATCATTATTTTTATTTAAAAGATTTGTATAACTATGATCCCATTCCTAAAAATTTTATAGATAAAATTCCACTTTTAAATCTAAGAATAAACCATGACAGGTTTGTCCTTATTTTTAAATTAAAAATTAAAAATTAAAATACTAAATCCTAAAATATTATATTAAAACTTCAATCACTTATAAAAAATAAGTGAAATGAGGATAACATCAGTCGTTGATTTATTTTAAGTTAGACAATCGCAAGCAATAATAAAAATAAACTAATCACACTAAAAAGAGGCTTGTAATTTTTTACGTGAAAAATTCTAACTTGGGTAAAAATCATGGAATTAATTTAAATCTAGGTAAATCAAGCATTATACCTATGAACAGTTACAAGATCACTTACAAACTCCAGTCAAATCTTCAACCTAGACGCCTGAAGCCTTATTTGCCGAAGCCGCATACATTATTCTCCGTACTTGATCATCACGACACCGAATTCTTAGTGCTTCTTGAAAATATCAAATCCTCAATATTTTACGCTAACAGAATCTACCGCCGATAAACTTAAAAATCCTTCTAAGTCGAATACAAACTTTCTTTGTTCTTTTTGGAATTGAAAAAAAACTCAAAGATATGATTTGAATATAATTCAGAAGGTCTAGAATGTTATGTTCTGAAGCATATTGTTCGAGCCTGGGGTATACCTCATCATTTAAGCAAAAACCTACAGCAATATGAGTTTTGATGAAACTGAAACTTTTAAAAGTTTGCTCAAGCAGACTTTCCACTGCTCGTGCGGTAAGGTGGCAAACAATGTTTTGCGTGATCTGCACTAGCTCGAACCTGCTTCAAATAATTGTACTTCAACCTTCAAGTGTTGTACTTTAAGCTTCTGACTTGAATATGATTTTGATTAAGGACTCCCAACTATTCTAGGTCTCATAATGTTGGTTTGGTGTCTCGAGTTTTGGTATCGAGACGTCCGGACAACATTGGAGGATTGAAAGTGGGTTGACATAGGCATAGGATCTCTACATAAGGTAGAGAAATCGAGACCTGTTAAAGACGGATCGATCTGTCTAACAGACAGATCGATCGGTTTGGGTACAGCAGCAATTTTTTGCGCGACGGCTAGAGTTAAGTTTTGACCTAAAAATTGCATATATAAGAGTTTTATATTTTATAGAAATTCTAAGGTTGTCTATACGTTTGAAAGGACTCAATAAATAGGCTAAAGAGAGTATAGAGAGATGGTAAGAGGTTCAAAGTTGAGGCCACAGATACAGTGTGAGTGTGTGAGAGAGTGATTGTAATTCTTATTGATAATATTTGATCATTTCTTCTTGTCCCGTAGAGGTAGACAGTCAATCGAACCATGTATATTCGTGTTCTTGTTCTTGTTCTTGTTTTTTACTTATTTTGTGTGAATTGAAACCTACATTCCTATTCTCCTGCGTATGGGATTTGAGCTCTTAAAATTTCAACAACTGGTATTAGAGCATTGGTTATTGGCTTGTTCACTCGATAGCAGTAAAAATGGTGAACATCAAATACGAAGTTGAAAAGTTTACCGGTAAGAATAACTTCTTTCTGTAGCCGAGACGAATGAAGGATCTGCTGATCCAGTAAAGGGTCTCCAATGCGTTACTCGGCAAGGCAAGAAAGTGAAAGAAGATGATCGATGACTATTGGGAGGACATTGATTCCAAGGTGCGAGTTTAATTTGGTTGAATCTGAGTGATGAGGTTATTCACAACGTGCTTGATGTGAAAATAGCGCATGAGATCTGACAGAAGTTGAAAGGTCTCTACATGAAGAAAAATCTAGTCAATAAGTTGTATGTGAAAAAATAACTGTATGGATTACAAATGAGGGAATGTACAAACCTTTTGAAACATCTCAACGTGTTTAATATGCTCATCACACAATTATCCAGGTTTGGGTAAAGGTTGATGATCAGGATAAGACAATACTCCTATTGGCATCGCTTCCAACATTCTATGATCATCTGGTGACGACTTTGATGTACAGAAAGAACACTCTAAAACTTGAAGAGGTCACTGGTACTCTTTTGTCACATGAGAAGATGAAGAGAGATGGTGAATCAGGTGCAAACTGACTGTTGTTGGCTAAGTCTGAGTCAAGCTGATGAAGGAGTAGATCCAGTGAAGAGAGTTCCAATAAAGGGAGATTTCGGACCAAGTCACGTGCAAGGAAAAACGTGAAATGCTTCTATTGTCACAAAACTAGTCACTTTAAGAGCCAGTGCCAAGAATTAAAGTAATATCTGGAAGAAAAGAATAGTAGAAAAGCGTCTGTAAACTCCGACAGTTTTGCCAAAAAATCGTCAGACAGTGTGGTAGACGGAGATGCACTTTCAGTTTCTTCATATTTTGATTTTCTGTCAAAGTTATGGATATTAGATTCAGAATGCTCATACCATATGTGTCCAGTTAGAGAATGGTCTAACTTGTATAAGTCTTGCAATTGGGGTACTATTCTAATGGGAAATGACTCAGTGTATCAGTCAATTAGAACAGGTATAGTCAAAATCAGGATATTTGACAGGGTTATGAGGACTTTAGCGAATGTTAGGCATGTTCTGGGATTTAAAAAAAATTTGATTTCTTTGGAAACATTGGATTCTATAGGTTATAGGTTCACAGTAAATGGTAGAGCAATGAAGATTACTAGAAGGCCTATGATAATCACGAAAGGACAAAAAGTATATGGTTTCTACAAATTTGTAGGAGACACGGTAGTAGGTGAAGTTACCACTACTACACAGGCAGAATCCAGCAAGGACGGCACGAGATACAAACATTTGGGGCTTAGTTAGGTTGACGGGCAGAGTATGTCAGAAAGTTAGAAGAATGGTGCAGCAATCGATGTGGAGTTCTATTAAAAAAATTCACCTAGAAAACCAGGTAAAGATGTTTCAATGCAACAGCAACAGAAACAGAGCAGTGGAGAACCTTCAGGTCATAGAAAAGCTACAAGAAGTGAAGACAGAGATCAGAAGTAAGTAGCAATGTCAGGAATGATAGATTTACCATAGAAAGCTGAGACTTGGGAGTTTAGAAGACTGTCCAAGAACGCATGGCTAGTTGATTGCAAGAGGATCAAGTTCAAGTGTGGCTTGAATTTGGTTCAAGTTCATTCAGGTTGATGAACATAGAAGGTGGAGCATTCATACCCTTGAATGGGGTGCAGGACGAGGCAACCGGCAGATCTTCAAGATGGTGATGGTTTAGAAATTTGAGGCAACGTGGAAATTATTAGTTTGGTGTTTCGAATTTTGGTATCCATGCTCGGTAGGACGTCCAGATAATATTGGAGGACTGGAAAGTGAGTCGACATAGGTGCAGAATCTTTGCAGAAGGTAGAGAAAACGAAACCTATTAAAGACAGATCGATCAGTCTAACAGACGAATCAATCCGTCCAAAGACGGATCGATCGGTCTTGCGCGGTAGCAATTTTCTACGCGGCGGTTAGGGTTAAGTTTTGACCTATGAACTGCATATATAAGAGTTTTATGTTTCATAGAAATCCTAAGATCATCTATACACTTGAGATGGCTCAATAAAGAGACTACAGAGAGTATAGAGAGATGGTGAGAGGCTCAAGTTTGAGGCCACATATACAGTGTGAGTGTGAGAGAAAGTAATTGTAATCGTAATTGATAATAATGAATTCTTTCTTCTTGTCCTGTGTAAGTAGACAGTTAGTCAAACTACGTATATTCGTGTTCTTATTCTTGTTCTTGTTCTTTATTTGTTTTGTGTGAATTGAAGCCTACATTCCTATTCCACTGCGTAGGGAATTTGAGCCGTTAAAATCCTAACACATAACTCAAAGTAAGAGACTTAAACAACTTAAGAATCCCAAATAATTTAGAAATCATGTACTAATCTAACCACAAAACTTCTAAACACATTAGGAGTTTTATAATCAATCTACTACATGAATTATCATATTAAAATAGACGAATTTAATTCTAATTACATGAGAATTTAATTTCTAACTGTTAATATTAAATATATAATATGGCAAAATTATTCAATTTGACCAAAAAATAAAAACGTTAGCTTTTTATCCAAACAACTAATTTCAAAAAAAGTTGCTTGTAAACTAAGTTACCAAATAACTTATATTAAACTAGATTTAGCTTTTTGGCTAAAAATGTAAAAAAATTAAAAAATTACATTTCAAGTTACTTGCCGATCTGGGCCTTAGTCCATGTTTGAAATGTTTAAAAAGTTTGGTTAATTTTAAGTGGTTTAAATTTTTTAGAGAAAGGAAGAAAAAAATTAGAGTATTTGGGATAACCTTTTTATGGTAATTTTTCTTTTTTATGCTTTTTAAAAATGTCTAATATATTTTTAATTAATTGTTATTTTTAAGTTGTAGTGTTTAAAATATTAGCACGATTTTTTTAGTATTAATAGTAGAGTTTATTTTTTAATTGAGAGTATTATATTTATTTTATTCAAAGAAAAAGTTAGTGTGTTTAGGTTGTAAATTAACTATTTTTTAAAAAAAATGTCAATTAATTTTTTTTAGAGAAATTAAATAGTATAACTTAAAAATACATATCTCTCTGTTTGAATATATTGAGAACTGTTATATATATTTCAAAATTATTGTATTTTAAAATTCTTGTATGATCAAACAATTTTCAATACAAAAAGCAATTTTTTTCAAACAAGGAATCCTAACAAAAAGTCAAAAGTATAAAACGAATTTAAGTTGAAAGACAAAATATTTTAGGAGAAGTATGACATAAGTTTAAGCCAAAAAAAATTCACACAAAGTGATTTTAAGTCAAAAAATAAAATATTTTGTTTAAAATTGATATAATTTATTTTTTTGAAAATTTTAAAATAATTTTAGATTCATAATAGATTTTTTTAATAGATTTTGATGAGTACATTTTAAATATATAATTTTTATAAAAAAAATAGATTTATATAATAATAAAAATTATGATATTTTTAAAAAATATAAACAAATTTTATGTAAAAAGTAAAAAAGCAAAAAACCTTGGAATTGACAAACGAAATCTTATGGCTCCTTAGACTTTATGCAAAAAAAGCAAAAAATTTGATTTTAAGCTTATTTAAAGCTCGTTGACAAACGATGCCTAAATCTGAGAGAGAGAGAGAGAGAGAGAGAGAGAGAGAGAGAGAGAGAGAGAGGGAGTGTGTGTGTGTGTGTGTGTGTGTGTGTCTTAACTTTCAAGAGACAGAGTCTTAACTTTCATCCTTCTTGACTTTGGTTCCCTCGCATTAAATGGCACCTTAATATTTATCCTTTAAAGGACATGGTAACTGTTGTAAATGGGGCCTACAAAGCTAAATCTCACACCTAGTTAGGCATTGCATGGACATGCCCTTATTTTTTGAAAAAAATAAGTCAGGAATGATAAGGATAAATCAGGAAAATTAATTTGCTGCTTGTCTCCATTAATTTATTACCATAGAGATTATTTTTAAAATTAATTGGTTGTTAGTTTTATTTAGAAGAGTTCTAAGAAAATTAATCTTATTGTAATTTAATTAATGAATTTAGTCCAAGTTTTTCAAAAAAAAAAAATATTGATTTTGATTGTTTTGCTTATTTTCATTCAAATGTATTTTTATGTTAATATTACGATGGTATTTGTCCTTACTGAAAGTTGCAGTTTATAGTAAAAATTATGAATATTTAATAATATTATAATTTATTATTAAAATTATAATAAAAATTATAAATATTTGTAAAAAATTATAATTTATAATTAAAATTAATAATAAAAAAATTAAAAATTATTAGCATAAATTTGGTCAAATACCATGTATATATCTAGAAAGTTTGAATTACATTGATTGGCAAATCTTTTCAAGGTGATTTGTGTCTTTTTTCTGGCACCATTGACTGGGTTTGTTTTTGTCCTTGTTGGTAATAAGAACATTAATTACGGAATTTGTATAATTCAAAAGTCCTGTTTAATTGATAGATTAATGACGAAGGAGATATATTTCTATTTAATAAGTAATTTTATAAGATTAGTAATGAATTAAATATTAATATTATATTTTTTTTAAGTATTGTATATTTTATATTTTGTAAGATTAGTTATTCAATTGGTACATAATTTTTTTATCATTTGTTGAATTTGAACAAAAAAAAATATAAACTCACAGAATATATAACTTAATCTCATGTTTAATTCGATTAATCAAATATGTCCAAAATTATATATTATTAGTTATTATACCGAGTAATAACTCAAAATTAAATTAAATTAAAAAACAAGTGGGGACCTATGTAATGATATGTTTATCATTTAATTAAAATTAAATGAATCACATAACTAAAGATATCATTCAAAGATACAGATTAAACCATTTTTATTTTTAGATGAATATCAAATCATCGAGAAATTTTACATTTTGGCAATAACCTGTCAATATAAAGGAAACTGATAAATTTATTGGTTGATCCATGTTGTTTTAAACCGATTTTGATTATTTTCTCCTAATTTAAATTTAGCAGAATTATTTTAATTATGAATTGAGGAAACTCAATATTTAAAATGATAGATTTCTTTGTTATTAAACATAAACAAATTCTTCATTATTTACCTGAAATTGGGGTTAAATATTGAAAATTTTGCTTATTTTTGTTTTTTTAAATTTTTATTTTTTTGTTTAAATTTTTTTATTTTTTCGAATCGTCTCGATGAGATGAACCCAAAAAATAAAAAATTCTAATCAAAAAATAAAAAAAATCTACTAAAAATTAAAATAAGTAACATATAATTTGGTTTATTGACTTATTTTTATAGTTTTGAATTTTTTTTTATATTTTAATTAAAAAAAATTACTTTTTTAACTCGTCTCGATGAAAACAGTCAAAAAAATATAATAATTTAACTAAATAATAAAATATTTATTAAAAATAAAAATAAACAAATAAATAATTATTTTAAATATATAATAATTTAATTAAATAATAAAAAATTATTAAAAATAAAAATAAATAAACAAATAAACAATTATTCAAAACTGGAGTCATTATTAAAGGGTAAACTAAAAATCATAAAGTTTTTACACTGATGTCAGCAATTTCCGTCCTTATTTGTACGGCACATTAACACAGAAAATTGAAACCAATAACTAAGCTTTCGTTTTACTACAAATTTTAAATCGATTTTTTTTTACTTTTAACTTCAAATTTAAAAAGTAAAAAAAACTTATTTTTCATTTTTAGCTTTTAACTTATTTGTATTTTGAATTTTTGATTTTTTTTAAAATAATTTCTAATTTTATCTTTTTAACTTCTTTTTGACTTTTTTGACTTTTTGGCATTTGATTTTTCTTTTACATATAAGGACATGTTTAAAATTTTACATTCAGATTATTTTACTTTTTTAGTGACTTAAAGATTACTAATTTTTTAACTAAATAAACTTAACTTTTTAAATTAAAATGACTTAAAAATAAAAAATTAATTTAAAATCAAATTGCCAAACCAATACTAAACTAGAAAGAATCTCGGTGCTTTTCTTTGTACGTTGTCATTGTTGCTCCCGCCAAATCTTTGGATTGAACTTTTTTTTTTCAGGAATCGGTCCAGACTCTAAGAGTAAGAGCTTGAGTTTTGGCTACGAGCTCGAGCCTCGGACCCGAGTTTTTGGGTAGGCCTCGGCGGGCTTGACCGGATTTTGATTTTTTTTTTAATTTATAATACAATAGTAGTTTAAAATTAAGTTAAATTAAAAATTATAAACTTAAAGTTTATTATATTATATAAGT
>JAOTRH010367241.1:0-35991 GCA_034768845.1 Heliamphora exappendiculata | reverse complement strand
TGTCATATATATATATATATATATATATATATATATATATAGAGAGAGAGAGAGAGAGAGAGAGAGAGAGAGAGAAGAATATTATATTTAAAATGTGTCTATTTGAATAAATTTGTCAAACGAGGTAGAGAAAGGAGAAATGGACGGAAGTTAAAAATAGTACATCAATCTTAGCTCTAAATTTTTTATGGTCTTTACCATAGAAAGATATTTTCAAATTTGAGTTTCTGACTACAATATATAAACTTGAGTTGCTCTTTTCAAAATGTGTTAAGAGCAAAGAGAACATATCTTTTAAAATGTGAAATTTTGATATAAGATTGAATTACTTTTTTAGTCAGTACTTTTCAAAATGTGTTAAATGAGAGATGACATGCTTTGTAAAGTATGAGTTATCTCATTATATAGATATATATACAATAAAATATTTGTATATAATAGTCTGATACATACTAGAATATATAATATTCTTATAATAGACAAAAAAATATTTGTATATAATTATGATATATATATATATATATATATATAAGCACGTGTTGCTTATTAGAAGTAATATTGGAAGGCAATTAGAATCTTGTTAATTATGAGTTGATTACTAAAATCAACATATTAGAAATTAGAATCTTGTTAATTGTGATTAAATTTGCAATTTATTTTCTTTCATTTTTGTAATCCTACTTCATGAATATAAATAGATAACTATACATTTTTACAAGTAAGCTGAAAATTATACAATTCATTTATTCTTTTCGGTACCAGTCTTCTCGGTTATACCGCGTCTCCAGCTGCTTTTGGTTTGGCACTATGACTGAATCCAACGATAAGAGTATGCCTAAGTCGTTTTAATCCGATTTTTACCAGTGTCTTATTAAATGACAAAAAATCTGCGGCTTGGAGTCGATCTCTCCGTTTCTATCTTGGGGGTAAAGGCAAGTCTAGTTGGCTACTGGCAATTGAGCAACCACCATCCGAGAATGATCCCAAGTGTACTCAATGGGATTTTGAGAATTGCACCATCTTGAGTTAGATCTTCAACTCTATGGAAGAACATATCTACCACATGTTCATGTATTATGACATGATTCTTCGTTTATGGCCAGTCTTGGCGCAGATTTATGCACATGCCCGCAATGATGCCCGCATCCTCGAGTTATATCAGGATATTTCTCATGCATTTTGGGAGGAGGCTTTGGGACTTTTTTGTGACGGCGTTTTTCGGCTACTTACAATCTCGCTGGGAAGAATTAGCTCAATATGAGCCCTTAAGTGATTTTCTATTGAAGCCGCCTCCATAGTGGTCAAACGGCTCAATCGTCAGCATACATACCAATTTTTGATTGGTTTGAAACCTAAATTCGAATCTCTTCTCATTCAAATTTTAAACAAATCCCCCATGCCCTCCTTATATAATGCCTTTGCTACATTAATAGTGAAAAACGTCGTCGTCAACTGATCCATCCAGCTCCATCTTCTGCCCCTAAGCTACCTACTCTACCTAATCAAATGACATTTGCTGCTAATTCCAGATCTCGTTCTGCGAATGGAAAGGTTGTTTGTTTTCATTGTGGTGAAACGGGACACACTAAGGCTCGTTGCTTTAAACTTCATCCCGAACTGAAGCAACACTTCATTAGAAATCGCCCTTCCAGCTCTAAATCCTCTCGCACTGTTGCTATTGCCGAGCATATTAGAAGCACTGGGTCTCCATCCCTCTCTAACTTTAGCCGTCTCCAATCCTAGATTGGATTGCTTCAGGAGTAGCTTAATTCTCTTACTACCTAGGCTCAGGGAATCTCTCATATTCCCACGGCTACCCTAGCGACAGGTACTCCTACTGCTTTACATGTTCAATCTGCGAAACCTACTTGAGTTTTGGATTCTATGGCCAATGACCATATGACTAGTGAGTTATCGTTGTTTCCTTCATCTATTCTTTCTATTAAATCATATTGTTTGCATTGCTAATGGCTCTACCTCATGTATTCGTCATAAGGGTGATGTGATTCTCTCTTCTAATATTACCCTTACATCAATACTTCATGTCCCTAATTTTACCTTTAATCTTTGTCGTCTTTCTAAAAATCCTCATTGTGCGGTCATTTTCTTACCTACTCATTGTTTACTTCAGGATCTGAATTCAAAGAAAAATTTAGGCAAGAGGTATGAGTGCGAAGGACTATACTACTTTGGTGATCCACCATTATCACCACCACCTACATCGAGTCTTCAGGCCACTGTGTTACTAGAGTCAGCATTTCCCGTCTTTTCTCTTCAAACTCTAAACCTATGGCATGCCTGTTTAATACATGATAATTCCCAATATTTGTGTTTGTTGTTTCCTTCTTTAATCAAAACTTATAAGAACAATAAATTTCAGTGTGTGATTGTGAACTTTTTAAACATACACGCACCAGTTATATTCCTTGTAGGCATTGTGTATCTGGTATGTTTGATCTTATTCATTCACATATATGGGAATCTTCCCGGGTTGTTACTTTATCTGGCTATCGTTATTATGTGACTTTTATTAATGATCATTCTCGATGCACTTGAGTCTATCTATTAAAAAAAAAAATCAGATGTGCTACCTCTCTTTATTCAGTTTCTTCAGCTGGTCAAAGCTCAATTTTGTACTGTTGTAAGCCAAATACGAGATGATAATGGTGATCAGTACATCTCTAATATTTTCCGTTCCCATTTTATTCAAATGGGTATCTTGCAACAATTCACCTACCCTTACGCACCCGAACAAAATAGGGTTACTGAACGTAAGAACCGCCGCCATATTATGCCTATCGTTCGTTACCTTCTTCGTGGCATACATGTCCTTAAGTCTTATTGGCATATTATTGTTCTTACTGATATTTACCTCATTCATTGTACTCCTAGTGCATTCTACATGGTTTGGCTCCCCTTCAGGTTCTTCAATCTGATCGCCCTATGTTTCCTCTTCTGCCCCGGATATTTGAATCTACATTTTTCGTCTAGAATCGTTATCCCACTCGTACTAAACTGGATAATAAATATGTTAAATCCCTTTTGGGTTATTTGTTTATGTCCAAAGGTTATCGTTGTTATGATGATAAATCTGGTATGTTCGTCCCAGTCCGTTGTCCCAGCCTCTCTTCCAGATCCCTCCTTAGAGGCTCCATCTACGAGTGCTCATCCGATTCCTATTTTTGACTCTCCCTCTGGGGTGGACCCATCCATCCCTCGACCTTTCCATCCCTTGCAAATGTACTCTCACTGCCCTCACTCTCCGTCCCCGCTGCCATACGTCCCTTCGGATTCAGATTCAGGTAATTCCTCCCTTTCTCTCGTTTCTGCCCCTACCTCTTCTCGTGATCGTAAACCCCCTTCTCGTTATAGTTGGCCTAGCATTAGTAATCATCCCATCTCGCAGTATATCTTCTATGATGGTCTTTTAGCTCTCTATCGCACTTTTCTTAGCAAGATTGACTGTGTGCCTATCCCTCGGTCTATGTTCGATGCTCTCCAGAATCCTAAGTGGGTCACTACAATGACAACATAAATGGATGCTTTAAAGTCTAATCATACCTGAGAGCTTGTGCCCTTACCCTCTGGCAAAAGGACTGTGGGATGTAAGTAGGTATTTAGTGTCAAGTACTTCATTGATGGTCATGTGGATTGATATAAGGCTCGCCTTGTGGCCAAAGGTTTTACCCAAATATTTGGAAAAGATTATGGTGCTACTTTTGCCCCAGTTGTTAAGTTAACTATTGTTCATCTTCTAATGTCTTTGGCAACTTCTCATTCTTGGCCTTTTCACCAATTGGATGTCAGGAATGCCTTCCTTCATAATATTTACTTAAAACTATCTATATGGATTCTCCTCCAAGTTTTCGATCTGAGTGAGAGTATTCTGGGAAGGTATGTCACCTCCATAAATCTCTTTATGGATTGAAGCAGTCTCTAAAGGTATGGTTTAGTCATTTCAGCAATGTTATCCTACCTATGAATTTTGTCCAATGTTACTCTGATCGTACCTATTTTATTCATCGACGTACTGATGGTTGATGTATCATTTTATGAGTATATGTTGATGACATTATTCTCAATGGAGATGATACACCAGGTATTGTTCAAGTAAAAACGGTTCTTGGCATAGCTTTTGATACTAAGGATTTGGGCCCCCTCAAGTACTTTCTTAGTACTAAGGTTGGCCGTACTCATTATGGGATATCTCTTTCTCAGTGAAAGTATGTTCTTAATCACTTTCAGGATATTGCCATGTTAGGATATAAGCCCGCCTTTACTACTATGGATCCGAATCTTAAGCTTTAAGCTAAATCTGGAGAGTTTCTTCCAAATCCATTTATGTATCAATGTCTTGTTGGTCGCTTGATTTACTTGACAAATACGAGATCCGACTTGACTTTTGCAGTTAGCGTAGTCAATCAATTTATGCATGCTTCTCGCAAGACTCATATCGATGCAGTTTTTCATATCTTGAGATATCTGAAGACCTGTCCTGGACCCTGGTCTGGATCTATTCTTCTCGGCTAGTATTCAATCTGGTATTTCATGCTTCACCGATACTGATTATACTGGGTGTAAGACTAATTGACGATCCACATTTGGTTTTTGTATTTTCTACGGCCATCATTTTATATCATAGAAAAGTAAAGAGTAGGCAATTATCTCAAGACCGAGTATCAAGCAATGGCTCAGGGCACTTGTGAAATACTTTGGCTGCGGTCACTTCTTGATAAGCTAGACTTTGAGGAAAAAGAATCATCTCGATTATTTTGTGACAACAAATCTGCCATTATGCTTGCCTTTAATTCAGTTCTTCATAAACGGACCAAACATATAAAAGTGGATATTCACTTTATTCGGGAAAAAGTTCAAGTAAGCACTCAGACTCCCTCATTTGTTTTTTCATCCGATCATACTGCAGATATGTCCACTAAGTCTGTGAGACCATCTTTGCTCTGGTCATTAATTGTCAAGTTAGGTTTAACCGACATCTTTACTCCATCTTGAGGGAGAGCTTTGAAAGTAATATTGGAAGGCAATTAAGGACTTGTTAATTATGAGTTGATTACTAGAAACAAAACATTAGGAAATTAGAATCTTGTTGATTGTGATTTGATTTGCAAATTTATTTTCTTCATTTTTTATACTCTTAATTTATTAATATAAATAGATAGCTAAACCTCTTTGAAAGTAAACTAGAAATTATATAATTTTTTTATTCTTTTTTGCCTGATGTGCAAAATAAATTACACAAGCTTTGAAATAAATTGGATATGTTGGATTTGGAGGAAGGAAGGCAGTCGGCGAATGAGATGGAGAACCATCGAGAAACACATCTGGGTTGAAAAAATTCAGTGATTTTTTTTGGATTTAATTTTTTTGGCTAATGTTTTTTACTTTTGAATTTTCTCTACGAAAGAAACTAATAAATTAAAAATGATCAAAAGATTTAAAAAATTACTAAAATAAAAATAAGTAACATAGAATTTATCTTATTTAGACTTAATTTGTCTTTTATAAACTTTTTTTCATAATTTAATAAAAATGTACATTCTTAGCTAGTCTCAATGAGAATAATCTGAAAAATATAATGGTTGGATCAAACGATAAAAAATTTACTAAAAATAAAAACAAGCAAATAAGTCATTATTCTAAACGCAGTCATTATCTGTGCGCGTTGCTTTGATATTTATTTTGCATCTAAAATTTAGTTGATATAGAATGATGAACGTCAATTGAACTAGTGTATATACTACATATGTGTGTATGTATGTTTGCGCTGCATCCAGATGATCTTAGAACTGTATAAACTTTGTATTCATCTTAAAAATTTTGATATTATATTAAGTGATTATCAATTCCATATCCAAGCACTGTGTCACAGTACATGTATGATCTGTACATGTATGTTCAGATGTGTATGTGTGCATGAGTGGATAAACAGGTTGAAAAGGTCCGTACATCTCAGAAACTGCAATCGACGACAAACCCAGTTGAAAAATGTCAAACCAAAAACTCGGATTCACAACAAATGACGATCAACCCGTACATGATACATCAATACATTATACATCTACATATATCTACATGCATACCAATTGCAATTACACGAACACTACATGCAAAGATTCAAAATGGGAGTCAATTAATGTCCTCAAAGAGGAATCTGAAAACAGAGAGAGAGAGAGAGAGCAAGAGAGAGAGAAACCAAAAAAAGAAACAAAAAAACCTGCGCAAGGACTCGAATTCTCTCGAGTTTTTCCATGAATTGGAAGCCAGCTTCCCTCTGTATAACGTCTTTGAGAAGACTACCCAGTAGCCTGCAGTCATCTTCGAAGCTCTGGAACGAGATTTCCTCTGCTATGTCGTCCGTTATGTCCGTCATTTTTAGAACAAGATGTCAAGAACTGAATCTATATACGTATGAATGAATATATGTATATATATATATATGTGTGTGTGTGTGTGTGTACAATCTATATGGGTTCGTCGATATATGTATTTATAAAGAGAAATAGCAGAGTTGACGGCAGAGAAAATTAGAGGAGACGAAGAAGGTGGGGGAGTGTTAATAATGGAGGAGGAGAGAAGGGAGTCTCTGGTGGAAGGGAATATTTCTGTTGGAGAGTAGCGTGGTGTGGTGAAAATTGGAAGCGATGAAATACGGGGATGGGATTTTACTGTTGACAATCCACCAAGAACGTACTGACACGTGTCTGTTTTTCCGGAGTCGGACTTTTTATTTTTTTTTCGTCGGACGGAAATAAAACGTCGTAATTATTTTGCTTTATTCATTCAATGATGATGTAAAAAGTCTATTTAACAGAAAATGTATTTAAAATTTTATTTTAAAAATAATTTATAAAGTGTAAATTTATATTTAATATAATGTATAACACATTTGAAGTCAATTTAAACTATTTATGTTAAATTTTGAATAATTTTTTAAATATTTTTTTTGAATTTATAGCATTGTTGATGTAAAAATATCTAGAGTGAAAATATTATTTTATTTCTCTCTTTCGTTCTTCTCTATCTTAATATTAATTTTTAATTTTTTTAACTAAAAATATTTTAAAAATAAAGTTATTCATTTAGCAAAAAAGTAAAAAAATTAAAAAATTAAAAAATAAAATCAAAATACAAATTCTCAAAGTATTATATTCTAACTCTTACCACTTTTAAAATAAAATAATATTCTGTATTCATAACTTATTTACTACTATTATTAACTACATATAATTGTTAATATCAAATATATATAATGTTAAAATTATCCATTTTGAACAAAAATTAAAAAAATTAATTTTTTACCAAAATAATTAATTTTCAAAAGGCTAACTTAAAATCTAAGTTACCAAACAATGTACTTTGAATTCAATTTAGCTTTTTAGCTAAAAATATAAAAAAGTAAAAAAATTAACTTTTAAGCTAGTTGCCAGTGGGGTGTTTGGAAATACTACTGTTAGTAACTTTTAAAATATAATTTGTAGCAAAAGTTGTGAGTATTTAGTAAAAATTGTAACTTGTAATAGAAATATAAAAAAAGTAATTATAAATTGTAGTAGAAATTATGAACGTTTGAAAAAATTTGTAACTTATAACAAAAATTAGTAGTAATAAGTTAAAAATTACTAACAGTAGCATTCTCAAACACCCCTAATAAGACTAAAATATAAAACAAAAATGCCAACCACCGCCCAATGGGCGATAATAAGAGATATATAATGTATAGATATCTGTGCAAAGTATATTGATATTTATGAAAGTAGTAAGCTTCACACCTAAAAGTGTATTGATATTGATAAAAATTTGTCTTTATTAGTCTATTAACCACCGCCCAATAACCCAATATAAAAATATTGTATTTATTCCTCATTTTTTATTTATATTTCATATATTTTATATTTTTAATTTAGTGATTTATTAATTTTTATTTTTTATATTATATATAATTTTTATTAATATTACTAATTTAAAGCATAAGAATTAATTTTTTATATATTCTTTTCACGCATCGGCTCCACAACTTTTCTAATAATTTTTCTGGTGGAGGATGAGGATAGGAGACCCTATAGCCTCTTACACTGTATAATTAATAAATAATTATACAGTGTTATAATAATTCTACATTGTACCTAATATAATAATTAATAAATAATTAAATATCTATAATAATATAATATTTAATAAAGTATTAAATTCTTACAACACTAACCTCAATTTAAAATAATAAAAAATAAAAATAATAATAATAATAATTTTTATTATTTAATTATGTGACTACAACGCAAACTCATACAAATTCCAATACAAGCTTTGTACACACAAGTATACATACATACATAAGAAACTCTCTACAACAAACACAATAAAATAATCAATAAATTTTAATTATCTACAACACTAAGTCCCCATTAAAATAATCAAAAGTAATATTATAAATATATAAGTATATATATGTAGGAGGATATGTATATATAATTATACTCTTTTCTACAACCTAATAAAATAATCAAGAAACAAAAGAAAAAGTTATTTTAGTATATAATAATCAAAAGTAAAAAAGTGATTTTAGTGCATAAATTAACTAAATAAATAAAAAGATAACTTATTATATATATGTATATATGTATGTATAAATCTTTACAAGTAACCTAATCAAAAGTAACAATCTAATTTAATAATATAACCTTGAGCCAATTTGTATATTAACATAAAAAGACTTAATAGAACATATAAATAATTAAATAATGATAAAATAATATTAAAGTATGAAATTGAGTTTAAAATTTAAATTCATCAAATTAAATTAAAATTAATATGAAAGTAATTTAAAATATACATCAAGTTACGAAATTGTACAAAAATCAAAATTTAGCCCAACTACCACAACTATATAATGCTATAATTAAACTAAGATATAAAAAATAAGTACAACATCTAAAATTATTATATTAATTCAAATCATTAATATTTATAGTTAAAAATATACATTAAGTTAATTTTTGAATACAATACTTGAACAATATAGTACATATATATCATTAAATATACAATAAAATAATATTATACAACAAAATTTGAAATTGGAGCCAATTTTTACTCTTTTGGCCAGCCACTATGGAGACTAACACATTCAACTAATTTTTTTTAATTGCCTTGTAATACATGCACGAGTTTTTAGTAGTTTTTAGTATTCATAGGCTTTACATACTTATCATGAAGTCTCTTTTAGTAACAAAAATTATTTTAAAAGAAACCAAACAACCCCCCATTTTTGTCCATCCCTCTCTCTCTCCCTCTTTGTGTTTATATTTTAAGTGTTCAAAATAGATTTTAGAGAGAGAAAGTGATAAAAAGTTAGTGTTATTCAAGTGTTCTTCAAGATTCTTAAGTTCTTTTTCAAGGTGTTCTCAAATTTATCATCCACCAAACTATACCAAGGTAGAAACAACATCTTTATGTATTTATTTTTTATTTACAAGTCTTCTTTCATCTCTTAATTTCTCACCAAAACCCAAAATTCATGCTCAAACTCATGAAATGTGGTCTTGAGGCTTATTTTTGGTTCTTTCTCTCTCTTTCCTCACCATCCACCACCTTCTTTTGGATTTCATCCATGTACATGGTGTATAGATCATGTATAAATCATATACATAGAGAGATATAGCCATTCATTGAAGGGTCATGAGTATAGGAGTCTAGAAAATATACAATCTCTTCATATTCAAATCTGTCCAAAAAGGATTTTTGTCAAAAAATTTAATTTTTGCTATTTTTTTTAGTGATCTAAACTCATCAAAAATTTTTGAAATCTTTACTGTAGTTTCATAAATATATTATTTACATGCACAAATTTTCTTGAGATCTAAATCTTTTCTTTTTTTTTTTTTTAAAATAGAGAAGTAAATCGGATTAAAATGGATGTTTGAACACACCACTTTGAATTCCTGCCATTTACTGTGAAAGTAAGCTCTCGATATGATTTTTATATGGTTAGATAGATAAATGTCTCATCATTCTAACCCCATTGGAATCAACCTGTTTGCATGTGCATAGAGAAAATGGTAGAATATTTATAATAAATTAAAAAAAATAAAAACAATACAAGGTCAAGTTCCAGATCTTCTACTCATAGATCTACCATTGTAAAAAATTTTAAAATGAATTTTCAAGTCTAAGTCCTCATTTCTATTTTTGAAGCCACTGAGTTTTCACGCCACTGTTCTGAAAACTTTTCTCTATACTATCACATAAATTTATTTTATCAAAATCGAGATTTTAGAAGCAAAATTTGAAAAAGTATAAAACATAAAAAGTTCTCAGAACATCCCAAATAGGGTGCCTACCAAATCTCATATTGTAATTCAGAGTCTAAGTATTTTAAAATTTCTAAAATTAGTAGCTAAAACCTAAAAATTTTGACTGTGATTAAATGTGATTTAGTAATGCCATTGTTTTAGGTTTCATATATTGTGTTATGCATAGTTAAATAATTAAAATGGGTAATATTGCCTTGATATATATTTTCATAATTTTAGTGGTTGAATTATTTACATGCAAATTTTGTTAAATCGTTGATCTATACACATTGTGTTTTAGCCTAAGTATTTTGAGGTGATTTTAGATTAATTAGTATACTTTTTGTCTTACATGCTAAATAATCATATCAATGCATGAATTCTCATGTAAGTTGAAAAATCATAACTTTAGCTTATTGTATTATGCCATATCATCACTGGGATGGATTTTACGGGTATAACCATTTTATTTTAAGAAAAGAATAAAAATTGAACCTTAGGGTTGGTACCGTGATTGATAGAATTGGAATATCATGATATTGGCTATATGCCCTGATTTGTTTTGGGATGATTTTTCTCCAAGTGCTAAATGCACCATATTGTTTATGATGTATATTTTTTATGAAGGCAGTTCGGGTGGCATAATAATATGAGTTAGATTTTGCGATCCCGCGTCTGACCTTGACCTAAGAGTCGAGAGCCTGAGTGTTGACTTGTCCACGCCCTTGCCGTAGTGATGACCCAACTGGACACTTAGTCCGCTACGTAGTCATCCTACAGCTTAAGAAATGCTCTTTGTCGGTCGGTAGACTTGGTCAGCGTGATTGGGATCATGAGGTTTTAGGATAGTTCACATCGGTTGGGAGAACCTAGAATAACTTAAGTTTAAATTTGATTAGAAAATTAAATTAGTTGCATCATTTCTCATCATAATCACTGTCATGATTAACCTGCTACATGAGAAATATTTATATGTTGGTGTGAGTTTCTCTGACATTCCATGTCAGGTTCCAAAAAGTTAGAAGAGCTTATTGACGAGTACGTTGACGCAAACATAAAGCCTTGATTAAGAATTTTTGGCTTTTCTCCCAGCCTTCCTAGGCCACGTAGGACTAGCTGTGTGGTTATCTACATGTTTCCTGTATTATTTGATGTACTCCAAAAATATTTTATTTGGGTTTGTATTATATAACTCTATAATATCTACTTTTTGGTATGCATAAGTATTATCATTATTTGATTTTTACAGTCTTATTAATTAATTGTTGCTCTAGATGCTCCTGAGATTTGGGGAATCACAAAACTTCAAATAAGTCGACACAAATTTTTTTAGGGTTCCTACATAATTTTAGTATCGACACTAAAGGCAAAAAGGATCGACACAAATTGTCCGCTCTAAAAAGTTGAAGAAATATTGAGTCGACACAAAATGCAGTCGTGTTAACATCGTTGTGTTGGTAAGAAGAATGCAGAAATCATGTCGACCCCTCTGAAGATCAGAGTCGACCCAAAAGTATTTGTGTCGACACCTGCGACGAAAATTCAAATTTGCGACATAGTTCAATGGATGGATTTTTTGCATTAAATGCTTCCACCTACCTCCAACGGTCATGAATCCTCAAGATCTTATATAAAGAGTTACTCTTCAGCATTTAAAACTCTGGAGACCTACAATCACTGTTTTATTGCTTGATTCAAAGATAAATTCTTCAAGCTCTCATTTATTGCTTTAACTTCAGTTTTTGTATCTCATATCTCTTTGCTTTTTTATTTATTGCTAATCATTTCTGTAAAGAGAGTGAGTGATTCTCATTAAATCTTCTTCATTTTTTTGTATCCAATGGTGAGTTACCTTTTGTCCTTTGAGTGAGTGAGTAAATCTCATCAAATAAGAAATCAAAAGATTAAAAGAAAAATAGAAGCGTGTTTTTCGTAGAATCGTCTTACAGTTGTAAAAGATTTTGAATGCACCCGTAAGCATTCTGCTTTAGTAAAATTCTCAAGGGGAGACTTGAGAAGTAGACGTAGGTTTGGAAAAAATCGAACCACTATAAATCTTTAATGTCTGGTTCATTCTCTCTACTTTTTGCCTCTTTAATTTTGCATTGCTTTAATCTTCGATTATCTTGCTATATTTGTTTGCAATATTAAAAAAATTTTAAATTTTTTTTAAAAACTGTTATTATATTTTTAAGATCCAATTCACCCCCCTCTTAAGTTGCTTAGAACTAACATATAAGATCGCTCTATTTTGTAATATAATTTATTGTTATTTGTCATAACATCTCAAAATAAAAACTTCTTTCGTTAAGAGGTTTTTTTTCCCAATTCCTAAAATTATGGTTAAGTGGACCCTTATTTAAATAACATACACTTTCTATAAATGATAATTTTAATTGATGTTCACTGGACAGTGATTAATAGTTTAATAAGCACAAAATATTTTAATATCAACACATGTTTTGAGGCAAAACTTAACTATTTTTATAATTATTAACATTTTTTAATAAATATTTATACATTTTTTAATTATCTACAGTTTACTTGATGATGATTTGCAATTTTCTTTTATAAATTTTAAGAAAAGAGACATCTTGAAAATGAACAAACAAGTAAGAAGACACCTGAACTAGACCCAAAAGTTGTGGCAAATTATTAGGTAGATATAGGCAATGCCATGTGATATTTTTTGAAAATAAATAATTATAACTTACATAATATGGGTTAGTATTTATCTCTTAGTCATTTAATAAAGGTGAATCATCATATTTTTATCATAAAATTTATTATTACCATATTAATTAGAAGCACCACATAAACTTCTTATATAATTTGAAGAGCACCAAATAATTACTCAAAAGTTGTTTGCTTCTTTACCCACAATTATTGATGGCGCTTGTTCACATCATATAGATGAATGAAACTCGTTAGGTTATGGGAATATAGACAACTATTAAGTATTTTTAATAAATAACAATGTTTGATAAAATTATTGTTGATAGTTTTTAGTTTTTTTACTACTAATTTTAGTTATAAGTTACAATTTTTTTCTAATTACCCACAATTTCTGCTACAATTTATAATTATTTTTTCTTCTATTTCAATTTCAAGCTACTATTTTTACCAAGCACTCATAACTTATATTACAAGTTAGGGAGAGGGCAAATCGGTGTCACTAAGCGGCGTTGCACGGCGAAGCGATGGTGGTTCACGGCGATGTGCTGTGGATGGTAGCAGAAATCACTTAACTATCTCTCTGGAAATGTCAAAAGTTCAAATAGAGATGCAACAAAGGGAGATGTGCCCATTTTATATACAAAGGAGACCAGGGCAGGCATGCCTGACGGTCACATCTAGTAAATAAAAAGACATTTGCAAAATTCCTAGAAAGGCGCCTATGTCGACCTGTGGCCTATCAGCAACTAACGAGTTGCTAATATGTGACAGCAAAATAAATGCCATATGGGCTGAGTTATTTTAACCCAAATGTTCATAACTAAATAATCGAGCATTATGGATAAGATGGGCATGTCCCATTACATTGTCAAGCAAGACACAAAGAGCGAGGGCTAAGGGAAAATGAGGGGGGCTAATCCAATTTGGGCCAAGCATGTAGTCGGGCTATTGAGTCCCATGGGAGAATGAGCACCTAATTAGCCTAGCCCACGATTGCTTCAAGATTGGAACCAAGCCCACACATTACAACTGGAGCTAAGTCAAAAACATTAATGATGGTTGCATAACCAAGCAATCAGTATTAATAAGTGTAGCGTGACCAAGCAAAATGCATTAATGATGGTTGCGTGACCAAGTAAGAAGCATTCATAAGGATAGCATGACCATGCAAAGAGCATTAATAAGGGTCGTGTGACCGAGATGGGAGCATTGGTAACAACTCTACTAACCCCATAGACCAAAGCACTTCTAGAGTCATAGGTCTAAGCTATCAAATCTCAGGGTAAAGCTACTGCTGGGAGTTAGTCCATCATGAGCTCCACAAGACGAGAACCTTAAACCCCTATATATACGGGCCCAATTTATGAAAAAAGACACAACAATTAATCATTAAAAACTCTCTAAAACTGGATTCTGATTATTCTCCTTAGAAGACATATCTTTCCTTGAAGCTCATAAAGCAGTAACTCAAGCATCAGAGTAGTTTTTCGTCATTCGCTACCAACCAATATTACCTTTATTATCCTGTACAGGTAACCCATTAAAAGGATCCAAATGACTAGTTCTTGCCCCATGTCATGACTAGTTCTTGCCCCATATCAACACCTTATGATTTACTCACTACGATGATGATGATGATGATGATGATGATGATGACTTATTCTATACGGTTAAGGAGCACAAAATTCTAAAAAACAACCCCATCACACATCATAATTCCATAATTATCCAACATTTAGTGGCCCATTCACTTCTAACTACAATGCTAAAATTGTAAAACCACCCAAAACAAACCTAGCAGTTTCGATATCTATTTAACCACCATTAGCAGTTATTAACTTATTTTCATTGGGAATGTGTAAATAACCCACCAACCTAATACAACTCAATTCAATTTGTGTGATTTATGTGAGTGAATGCATTAGGTTGGATGAGTTGAATGAAAAAAACAAGAATGGTGGGTTAGCTGCAGGTTATATTTTTTCAACTCACCATCAATTCAACTCAATATAACCCAATCCAACTCAACTTAACTCAACTCGCCTATAATATATATTATTAATAATAACCCATACACTCACGCACCTAACACAAACAAGGGTATAAGTGAAAAATCGCATTAGGGTCTGTTTGGAATAGCTTTTCTCGTAACCTTTTGTTGTTTTTTTTTTTTGTCTTTCTCAATTTTTTTTTATAATTTTGCTGAAGATTTTTTTATTTTTTTAATTCCTAATGATAAAACAAATCTAAAAATATATCCGCTTTGGCTAGAGTTGAAAAAAATTATCTAAAGACGAAAAAAGCCTTATAAAAGTATATCCGTTTTTAAGGCTTTTTATGTTTTATATGAATTTTTTTTTGTAATTTTTTATTTTTTTAATTTCTCATAACAAAAAAAATATAAAATATATTTTCATTTGAACTAACGTAAAAAAAATTTCACTCAGGATAATAAAAACCACATTAAAAAATCTTAAAAAAACTATGCCAAACCGAGCCTAAACCCTAGGTGGGCATGGGCCTCTCTTTTTTGGACTCACGCGTTGAATTGTGGGCTCCCAGTTTCCTGTTGCCCGCCCCGCCCGATGGCTAAATAACGAAACGGCGTCGTTTAAAAGTTCGGACCTCGTTGCATAGTACGGCGTCTCCACTTCCATCAAAAGGCAACTAGCCGACTGTTTAATTGTGAAGTGATCGTAAAATGGAGAGCGTGTCGCCGCCGCCGATAACGGTGTCTGCGCCGAAGGTTGGGGTGGCGGTGTTCTTGTTGAAGGAGGGGAGGAAAGTGCTTTTGGGGCGGCGGCTCTCCTCCATCGGCTACAATACTTTTGCCCTCCCCGGCGGCCACCTTGAGTTCGGTCAGTCCCCCCACCTTACCCTCTTTCTCTCTTGCCCTTCTCATCATTACCTGTGATCTGATTTTGATATATGTGATGTCTCGTTCCACATCTATGAATGATAAGAATTTAATTTAATATACATACGTACGCACAAACCAACCAGTGAAACAGTGCTAATAACTTGGTTTTAGGATTCTTTATTAAGTTATAAAGTCAGTATTCTATTGGGGTTGTTATAAATAGTATCAGGATAACTTTGGCCCTATAAACGGATGTGGACGAAAGAGTGTTGGTGTTGGAGGTTTAAATAAGAAAGAAAACCTTTGTTCCAAGTTGGAAAAACACAAGTGAGTTGAGTAGTATGCATTATTCCACACATTCCTTGGGTTGTAAACATAGGTTGACTAAAGCAAATTCATTGCGGGAACGAGACTGGGTCAAAGCCTAACTATTTCTGTAACTTGGCCCGGAAATCAGTTAACTGGGCGTGTTTATGAGAGTTTTGCGCTGCAAGACTTGCAAGGTTCAAATCTCCGGTTTTGGGCCTCGCAAGCGTGTCCGATATTGTTCCATTTCGTTATGCCCCTACACACTAATTGATTGCCCTGTTTATCTTAATGGGCTACTTTACACAACGCCAACAACAAGAAAAATATGTGTTGGGCACGAGAAAGAGAAAGTTACGTGTTTGAGTGGAGAAATTGTAGTGCGTCCTTCCATATCTCGGAGAAAGATAGGAATTTAAGTTGATTTTATACAAAACAAGTGGAATATTACCAAAGCGGCAGATTGTCTTTTGCTGTGTCAAGAGTTGCTTCGAATGCAATTAAATCGATTTCAACAGATATCTTCAGAAACACTGACAGAGGCCAATATGAGCATCCCCATCCCCATCCCCATCCCCATCCCCATCCCCATCCCCATCCCTCCGACCTCTGTCTGTCTATCAGTTCGGCTTTCTTTGACACAGCTTCGTCCCTAATTAGTGTGTAGATAACACTTGTATAACCTTTATATTATGTTTGGATATGTGCTTTGTTAAGAGAAATGGTAAGAAAAGAAAATTAACTGAAGGAAACTACTTTTCTCTCTCTCTCAGTCTCTCTTTTTCTTTTCTTCTTCTTCTTCTTCTTCTTGATTTAGGACTATGAGAGTAGAATTATAGATATTTATTGATAAAATGAATTTTTTCCTCTTGTTTAATTTCCAATAAGAAAAGAAAATGTATTTCCATTGCATTTTCCTTTCCTTGACTAATCTAATATTATTCAGACATAGCCTTATTGTTTAGTTTGGAATCAATCAAAACTCTGTTACTTGTCAGCAACTGAGCAACATGCATAATGTAGCTGAATGATGAAACCTTTTCTTTTATTCACCGAATTGCAATCCCTAAGGCAACATTGCAAGAGTTTAGTTTGATCCACAATGTCAAACTCCCCGTGCTTGTTTTCCCGCAATTTTCTTTGAAGGAAAAACTATTTAAATCTCCTGTAAGCCCAGACTCCAGAGCCAATATTTATCATAAACTATTCCTATCCTCTTCTTTCATTTTTTTTTCTGCTTTTTCAAAATAGTTCTTAAATGATATGCAGTAGATTTTATATGGCAGCATGGAAGTATGTGTTCTGGTTTGGTGCTATCGAATTTTAGATGTAAATACTTCATGTAAGAGGTTTAACTCTCAACTTTAAACCTGTTAGGATAGCCCAGATTAAGGTTGTAATAGGAATTAGTGATATACTCGGAAGTTTTATGTTTGACTTCCGCTAGCAATGCCCTGTCTTATCTGGTGCGGATCTTGTCAGTGGGGTTCGTGCACTCATGTTAGGGTGAGTCCAAACCAGCCCTGCTTGGGATGGGTTCCCGGGTCATCAAAAAAAAGAAAGGACAAAAAACTCAACTTTAATTACTTCAATGTCTCCCATACCAACGATAATTGTAATGCACTTCATGATGCCTAGGTTTTATCTGTTACTTATACATATTCCTTCCACAACTTTGGGTTCAGGGGAGAGCTTTGAAGAATGTGCGGCCAGAGAGATGAAGGAAGAGACTGGTTTAGACCTCGAGAAGATAGAGTTCTTAACTGTCACTAACAACTTCTTCTCCGAAGATGCAAAACCACCTGTACATCTTGTATGCATCTTTGTGCGTGCGGTCTTGGCAGATCCTCATCAAGTACCCCAAAACCTTGAGCCTGAAAAATGTGGTGGCTGGGGTTGGTATGACTGGAACAACCTCCCAAAACCACTGTTTGAACCGCTAGAAACTATGGCAAAGGCTGGATTTGATCCTTTCCCAGCTGATCAGAATTAATATGAGGTGGTGTTGTGCCCTACTGCTGGAAGTTTTCCCATGTATCTCAAATTTATGTACTTTATGTTATGGATCACAATTCACACAGGACTAATGATATTAGAAATGTGTCGGGTGTGATTTTCTTTGGATTTGACAGTTTAAAAATTGGTTATGGGTTGAACCAACCTATCAATTTTATGCATCTGTGAAATCTTCTTATGATTGTGATTGTGAAACTATATGCAGATTCGCTATTTACTGGCATTGCAGGTAGCTAGCTTGTGGGCAATTGTGATATTAATTTCTGTCACATTGGCCTTGTTTCTTATTCAGAGGGGATGCCGTAAAAGATAGGAGGAATAAGCGACATTAGAAGTTTTACATTTTTTTTTTAATACTAGGCAATTAAGAATAGAATTATATATATAGTGAGAAATTTAATTGATGTTTAGTTAGAAAGTAATAAAAAAATGGACAAAAAAGAAAAATAATACAGAATCTAGTGTTAATAGTACAATGGAGATAGCATTAGTTATCTTGGGAATAATCCAGAATTTACTGAGCTATTTGTTTGAGTCCACGATACAAATGCGAGACTATTAATTTATCCCGTCCCCATAACAAACATGGCTATTATATCATCTCTAATCATTTATGGGTATTTCCACCACCGGTTTCATATCGTTTGAACTTACAGAATAAAAGCTTGTGGGTTAGGGGGGTTATTATTGAACAGGTTTTAAGGATTTTACTGTTTCTGACATTGTTCTACTACGTAAACCTGTTCAAGACAAAAGTAAATAGCTTGAGTGGTAATAAAAATATAACTGATAGCTATTTATTCAACCATGAATCATATTCTCAAACTAAGTTGGATTCTGATCCTCACCCTTTCAAGTGATAGTCTTATATTTCAAGATCAATTAATAATAAAATAAAATGTCCAGCACTAATAAATTCGTAAAAAAATCTTATTGATAGGATTCTCAAATTATTCTAATTATTTGAATATAATTACTCCATATATTTAATTATTAGATATTTGACTTTTGACAATCATATTCTTATTCCTATCATCCAAATTTGGCTTTACAGTATTCGGAATTATGGTGCTTAATCTCACCACCAAAAACCATATGTTCAAGCAATTAACATGCAAGTTTTTGACTTTTTTCAAGGTTAGTTTAAATCTCCTTAACTTGAAACTTTAGTTGTTTGGTTGAACATCCACATCAATGTTATTTAGTAATTTAAATAGAGTACTGTATTAAAAATACTAAATAATTATTTTTATTTAAAATTCAATAGTGTTTATGACTAGGTTATGACCCGTGCCTAAAGTTACTTTCAATCAATTTGATTTTTTTTAAAATTATCCTTCTAAACATTCCCAATCAATTATTAAAAATAAACAATTCAACAAATAAAAATTTACATAAAAGCAATTACATAATAGAAATTATGTACAATTTTTTTTAATAATAAAATTGATCAAATCAATTTTTTAATAAATTATTTTTTAGCTATGACCCATATTTTTAAAAGGAACTTTCGAATTAATTTTTTTATTTAATTATTAAATAACTCTCGTACTTTCCTGTACATAAAACGTGATTAGTAGAAAAAATAAAATATTAAAGTAAAAAGTATATTAATTGAATTATTTAACTTTTAAAATATTCATTATTATAATCAAAATGATTAAGATTTAAGAAATAAAATAAATAAAAATAAATTCTTATATTATGTAGTATTTAAAGATTAAATTAGAAAGCATTCACAATCTCTTCATAAATTAATCTATCAACCAATAAAGTTTTCACAATTAAAAAATAAATTTTTAATTAAAAAAATTTAATTTAAATCCTTCACAAAAAAAAAAAGACAAACTTTGAAAAGACATGAAAAATAATGTGGTTCACATAATTTTGACTTTTACCATATGTATAATACAATAAATTTATATACAACTATAACTTTCACACTCTAAAAAAAAAATTCTATACTATGTAAAATAAATTATGAAGTTTTCATAATCCCATCACCAGTTTTTTTTTTATAAATAAAATAATTTTTTTATAAATAAAAATTGTTCAAATCTCGCTTCTATCAAAGCTAATCAAAACAATAATTTTAATTTGTAATTTTTAGATGGAAATAATAATAATTTTAATTTTTAAATTTCAAATGGGAAGAAAATATTTTTTTCAAAAAAAAAAAATAATTTGTTTTTGTAAAAAAGGATAAATTTTATATTGTTACGTAATACAATTTTTTTTATATTAAAAAAGAATTAATTAATCAATTTTCTATCGAAGGTAACCAAAATAACATTTTTTCAATAAAATAAATTCATTTTTAAAAAAGAAGAAAAAATTTCCAAAAATTCTATTTTATTTTATTTTTTTAAAAAGTTTCAAAATATTTTTATATCAAATGTAAACTGTAAAGCATTTTAAAGTTATATTTTTTGTGAAGAAGGATAATAATTTTTAAAGAGAAAAAAATAAAGAATGAAATGGTATTAAATGAGGAGAGAGATTGTATTTTTCCGAATCAACTGATTAAATGAAAAGAGAGATGATATTTTTTATCGTTAAATATAAATTTAGACAATTTTAATTATTAAATAAAAAATATAATAAATCATATAAGAACATCCTGTTTTATTACATAGATTTCTTTTCGTTGTGCTAACTAGTTGGTCCCCTTATTAAGTAGAAGTTTATTGGCTCGATATATGTTAAGTCATAAATGGCTCATCTTTTTTGACATTCTAGTGCTTTGGCTCAGTATTACACTAAAATTTATGAGGAGTTAAGTTGGTTGGAGTTTGAATTTATTGTTATTGATTTGAGTTGTCATAATTATTAGAGATTTATTTGATTATTAATTTTAGAGTTTCAAAATTAATTAAGATATGCACAAATTATTTCATAAATAGAATTATAAAAATAAAATAAAAACTATTACCTCAAAAGTGATGATGCTTTGTGAGATCCTTAATGTTTTTGTACAAAGAAGCAAAAGCACCATCTTAGCTGTATAAATAAGCAAAAGGACGTATAATAAGCAAAAGCACCACATTCCGCGTTCTTAAATGTATTCAAAATCCCATTTAAAAAAAATGTATTCAAAATAGTAAAGTATTGTTCTGATTTAATGAAATAATTTTGTACAAGGATAGAATGATAATTCTTTGGTACATGTGATGAAATTCTCAATTCAGCAAATTAAAAAATGTAATTATTTTTAAATTTTACATTTTTTTTTTGAGTAATCAAACATTGTGATAAATCTTTTAAGAGGATTTCAAGCCATTCCACCATCATTCTAATAAATCGAAGATAGCCTGAGGCTTGATTATAGCAAGAAATGGAGTGTGACAGGATAAAAACAAAAATATGTGTGACTCACATTATAAGGTATTGTCTCATATATTATTAATTTTACATTTGCTTGGAGGGATTGGATTAAGTAATCGTATATGTGATACCTAATCTTACATCGGTGTAAGAAAGAAATAAAATTTTATTTATAAAAAAATTTATAAATTACTATTAATAACTTGACTTAAGTATTTTGGATTACGTTGTTAGACTTTTTATTCAAGTTATTGAGCATACTTGGGTTGTTATAAATGCTATTAGAGTCAACTTTGATCCCATAATGGATTCTGTGGTGGTGTTGATGGAGGTGTAGAGACTCTAAGGAGGGGTTAAGGTCATGAATGAGCTGTTCTGTGTCTACTAATAAGTTGCTATCCACATCCTAATTAGAAAAATAACATGGGCTATACAACGAAGACATCACGTTTTTTGGTGGGAGATATAGTGATACTCTATCCCACATCAGTAGGAGATAGAAACTTAATCTAGTATATAAAAAAACTTGTGAGTTACTACTAAAACTTGAGTTTAAGTATTTTTTATCTCGTTGTTTAATTTTTTATCCAAATTATTAAATTAATAGTTCACTTATATCGTTACACGTATCTACGAGCACCTCATTTGAACTCGTGCTATCGTAATTATTTCATTAATCGTATACCATTTAAAATGATTTAGTACTAGGCAGTATCAAGGCTAATTATAAGACAGTATTAGAATATTATGTAGACAATATCACGTAGTACACTTAGTAAATAAAAATGTTTAATCCAAATTAAGTGGATCATTTTTATTTTTCACCTATCAAAAGTTGAGTTAACAATGTCACATTCGAAGTATTTTTTGTTATATTATTAAACAAGAATACCACAAAAATAAACACATAGTGCTCTAAAATTACTAAATAACTACTCTAATATCAGCCACAAATATTATAATCACCAATAATTAATTAGTGTTATACCATACATGTTCGACTTAAAGAAAGCCATTTTGACTGTTCTGTTTTGCTCTCATATATTTTTGTTCCATTGTGCTCGATTTTTTCTCGCTCTTGCTTTTTTATTATTATTTTATTTATTTTAATTTTTTTCAATGCTCTTAAACAATAAAAATGCATACTTCATAAAATACACAAAGAGAGAGAAAGAGAGAGAGGAGAGGAGGGAACGGGATTTTAAGTACTAATTAATGATTCGATGAATTAAGAATTATTAATATATATATTTAAGTAATGCTAATAATATTAGGGTCTCTATTTGTATTTTAGTATTAAAATTTAAATTATTTTTTCTCTTCGTCTAAGAGTCACCCTTAATTTTACAATTTTTATTTTATTTTTTATTATATTCTATTTAAATATAAATGAAATTTCTCCCCTACCTAATTATATTTATAATTTTTTAGTATAAAAAAATATGAATCCCTCAATATTAATAATTATATATTATCCAATAACAAATACAATTATGCTATGGTCACATATAAGGAACTACCAATTCAAGACAAACACAAGAATGAAGAATTAAAAATTTATTAACATTAAACTTTTTTTTAAAATAAAAATTTCAATCTTTATCTCTATAGTGATTGAATCAAGAATTAATTATTAATGTAAATAACATTTTCGTAACAAATAATTCCATACAGTACGTAATAATTTTCCTAAAAGGACAGAGGTGTGGTCCTGGTTGGCGCGGGTTTGGCGTGTATCCTCACCTGCCCTCAGTACTTTTCCGATGCAACTGGTGTCTAATTTTATCGTGCAGTCATGATCTCGGCAACTCAGTGATTTAAGCGTTATAAGCTTCTCACCAACTTAGCGATTTGAGTCTTTTTAATTCTTTTTTTTCCTATTTACCATAAAAAAAAATGACTGCCTTCGTTGGGAAAATTATTAAGTAAGTAGTTTTTCATAAGTAAAAAACTTAATGGACCTTAAGGCCACAATTGGTAATTACTTAAAAATTTTATTTTTTTATTTTTAGTTAAAAAGTTAAATTAAATTCAAAATAATTTATTTATTAATTTAGTTTTTAAGTTAGTTTTTTTTAAATTAATTATATAGATAAAAAATTATTATTTTTCTTCTGGTTCAAAATAGATAATTTTATCATCTTATATATTTGGTATTAATAATTATATATAATTAGTAATAATAGTAAATAAGTAATGAATAGGATGTATTATTATATTTTAAAAGTAGTAAAAATTTAAATAGAATATTTTAAAAATTCACATTTTAATTGAACTTTTTTTAGGTTTTTTGCTTTTTTTACTACCGGACTATCGTAATTTCTTGACATTTTTAACCAAAAAATCAAACAACTAAAATTGCCAAGGCCTAAATAGTTCATTTTTATCTTACTTGCTTAATAAATATAAATTATTATTATTTGACTCAAAATATTTTTATTATATAATTAATTAATTAGTAACACTGCATAAATAATAACACATCTACTGCCAAATAATTAATCACCTAAACTGCTCTTTACCTCATGAGTAATTAATCGGTCATTCTAAAATATAATTGGCACAATTTGTGTGGTGCTTTCACTCACTGGTATAGCACAAAAATCGATCCAAATAAGATAATACTCACCAATTTTTATTAAATAGGTATAAAATAAAAGTAACTACTTAATATATATTGAATGTTTTTATTTATCAAATCTACCACTTGAACAATGTTTAATAATACTCCGTAATTACCTAGGTTTGTTTGGACTAATTTTTGTAATTTTTGTAATTTTTATCATTTTTGAGTAAATTTTTTGTTTTTTAAATTGTCCCAATGAGATAAAATGAAAAAATAATAAATTTTGGTAGAAATATAAAAAAGTTCATTAGAAACTAAAATAAGTAACATAAAATTTAATTTATTAACTTATTTATATTTTTTAAATTCTTTTTAATATTTTAATTGAAAATTTTATTTTTAGCTAATCTCAATAAGAAAAATTAAAAAGTATAAAATTTTAATTAAATAATAAAAAAATTATTAAAAATAAAAATAAACTAAATAAAATTTTAAAAAATAATAATTATCCCACAACAGGCCTTAATAATTTTCCCTTCCCCACGTTCTCTCCTTAATTATTCTCAGGAAACAAAAGATATAATAAGAAGACAAAGCAAAAAAAACGTAAGATAAATTTGATTCTACTCGTATTTAAAATTATTTTAAATATAATTTAATTATAAAATTTTAATTTATAAATGATTGTTTAATTATTAAGTGAGATAATTTAAATATTTCATTACTCAGTCTTAATATTTTGATTGAAAATTTTATTTTTCAGCTAATCTCAATAAATTTTTTTTATAAAGTATAATAATTTAATTATATAATAAAAAAATTTGTTAAAAATTAAAATAAACTAAATAAAATTAAAGAAAAAATAATTATCCCACAGCAGGCCTTAATAATTTTCCCTACCCCACGCCCTCTTCTTAATTATTCTCAGGAAGCAAAAGATATAATAAGAAGACAAAGCCTTGTCCCCTCACACTCCTCTCTTCTCTACTCTAGTTTAATTGCAGAACTCCTCTGGTCTGTTGTTGTCCTTCTGTCTCTTTCTCTCTCTCTCTCTCTCTCTCTTCTCTCAACCCTGTTTGGCTGTTTGCTTCATACAGGTATGTCAGGACTGCTCGCTCACCTTCACAGGGCTGAAAAAAGAGCTACAACCCATGAATTTTAAATCAGACCACCCAACCACCCTGCAGAAGAAGTGATGATTGATGATGAAGAAGAAGATAACCAAATCCCTAATTTTATCGTCATCTTTCCCTCTTTTTTCTCTTCCTCTCTAATCTTTTAAGAGTTGCGTCTTCCATCTCCTTCTTCGTGTGTGTGTGTGTGTGTGTGTGTGTGTGTTTTCCCAGATGAAAACGATCACAGCTAAGACCCTTCATGGCTCGTCCAGATCATTCTCTCGGAGAATCACAGCTAAGACCCTTCATCTCTCTTCCCGATCATTCTCTTGGAGATTCTTCCATTTGAAAATGAAATTCGAAGACGAAGACGAAGACGAAGACGATGATCAGCGAAAGATCTTAACTTTAAGCTCCTCCCATGTCTGGGAAGAAGAGCTGCAAGCTCACCAGATTGATATTTCGGTGCCGACACAGACGACAGCTTCTACTTCTGCGTCGGCACCGAAAATGAAACCGCCGACTATCGCGGCGGTTTCCAAGCTCCGAACGGCTCTGACCGTCTTTGGAAAAAACCGATCAAATTTACAAACGGGTCTCGGCACCCGAGTAGTGGGCACCTTGTTTGGCTACAGGCGCGGCCATGTCCTTCTGGCATTCCAAGGTGATCCCAACTTGAATCCACCATTTATGGTCGAACTCTCCACACCCACAAGCATATTGGTTCGGGAAATGGCGTTGGGGATGGTCAGAATCGCGCTGGAATGCGAGAAGAAAACGGAGAAGAAAGCGGCCGCAGGAAAGTTGCTGGAAGTGCCGATCTGGAAGACGTTCTGTAACGGAAAGAAGTGCGGGTACGCGCTGAGGCGGGAATGCGGGTTGGAGGAGTGGAAGGTGCTGAAGACGGTGGGACCGGTGTCGATGGGCGCCGGCGTTCTGCCGGGGAGCGAGAATAGGGGCGGCGATGGGTCGGAGGGGGAGCTCATGTACATGAGGGCCAAGTTCGAGAGAGTTGTTGGGTCTAAAGACTCCGAATCTTTCTACATGGTGAACCCGGAGGGGCGTGGAGGTCCTGAACTTAGCATTTTCTTGCTTAGGGCTTAACGGTTGGTCGCCGGAGAGAAGAGTTTCATCCAATCCATTTGGGGGAAAATGATAGGTGCACTGTGTTGGCACGATTCTTGCTTAGATTATATTTAGTGATGATATTTATATAATACATGTTTATGTTATTTAATGAATTTACTATTTATTTATAAATATTATATAATATTTAAATATAATTATTAAAATCTAGTTCGTATAGCATTATTATTCGGACGGCCGTGTTGGGTTCCACACAATATGGAAACCATTTTATCAAATTCTGTGTTCAACATTTGCTTGTTGGGACTGTCCAATGTAAAAGGAGTTGGTTCGAATTTGTAAAACTCTTCTGGTTGGTACCCAATTTGAGCCTGAAACTCTAATGTTTAGATTCTTAGTTGTTAAGCCCTACGACAATGGGCGTACTTAATTTGATTTTTCATGTCGAAGGGAAGGAAAGAACATGTGCTCGCTTCTTTATCTTTAGGGCGGGAAGAACATGTATTAGTATGTTTTATATTTTGGAATCCGAGAGTACATGTATTTTCTTTTTGTGATAAAGAATCTTTAATTAAAGGGAAGAAGAAGAAGCTAAAAGCTTCCTTTATCAGACCTGAAATTGTCCACTGGGGGCATTCCCCATACCAGACCTCATCCATTCAATGCCTAACCCATATTTGTCAAAGAGATGGCACACAAATTTTCCAGCCTTTTCACATGGAAACATGAAAATAAAAACCAAAGAGTCCACACATATAACCGACCGAGCATAGATAACACATAAGGTAACTATTACAAGTATTTAGAGTTTTTATCACTACTCTGTCAGTCATCCATCATGTGTTAGACTATTAGTTTTGTATTAAAACTCCCCATAATGGTTTGACAATCTATGATCACAGTACCCACATCTGAGAGGTCTTCCCCTTGCCTATTTAAAGCTTTAACAGATAGAAAGGAGTCACACTCCATAATGGCCCTCTGAAACCCCAAATCCCGAGCAAGGATGATACCTTGACGCGCAGCGAGAGGGCCTCGACAATGTGTAGAGCTGGACAACCTTGCAGGCGATATGATTCGGCTGCTATGAGAAAACCAGTCCAGTCTTTGATGATCCGGCTGCTACGAAATCAAGAAATAATCTTTTGAATCTAAATAGGGTATTTCATTAACCTGCTAATCACTGTGTTCATTGGATAATGAATAACAACAATGAGAATTAAACTATTATTATCCACCGCCCCACTGGCGGTGGTTAACATTTTCCTTTCACCAATGGTATCAAGTATCAACTTGAATCTAATTACCATATACGTAGAGCTAATAAATCCCATCTTGAATGGTGATACTCTGCCCCTGATAAGGATTTGGTTTGCAGCAAATGGAAATTCAGAATAGACCAAACGTTATTCAATTAGGCTAGCTCTTTATATTAATCTCTAGAACTGAAGCTGTTAGTTTCTTGTCGATTAAGCCTCCGTTTGGTTCAGCAAAGAACATTTTTTTCAAAAAAATATTTTAAAGATATTTAAAAAAAATATTTTTTATGTATTTAATTGTGGCTTTAAAAATAATTATGCTAGTAGATGTAGTAGTGTTAAAATTTGTGGCAATGACAGCGGTAGAAATAATGGCGGCGATGGTGGCAGTAACACTCGGACCATGGACCCTTCGACCACCAAACTTGGGAATCAAGAACCCATGGACTCTCGGAACCTTGGACCCTGCGACCGCTGAGACTCCCAAATTCTCAAGATCTCTGAGACCCCCGGACCTTGGTCCCATAAAACTCCCTATCCTTTAGACTCCCTGTCCCCCGAATCTTTGGAATCTTGAAACTCCAAATCCCAGGACTCTGAACCTTTGGAATCCTGAGACACTGAGACCCCAAATCTCTTGATCCCAAATCTTTGGGAACCTAGGAGCCTGGGCTCTCATGACGCAAGATCCTCGATACTCTCGGACCCATGAACCTTTGAATCCCAAGACTCTCGGGACCCTACACCCCTAGATCTCTGGATCTCGGGACCCCAAACCCCCTGGGTCGTCTGGTATATAAGGTCTTAGATATTTGGGGCTTTAACGAACCTTTGGAATCCCAAGATCTCGAACCCTCGAATCCCTAAGATTCCCTATAACTTGGGACTCTAGACCCTCGGGGGTCTCACAAACCAACTCCTTGGGTTTGGGGTCTCCGAACGTTCGGAGGTTCCACAGACTCCATACCCTCTAAATCCCTTGGACTTTTAGACCCACGAGATCAAAGAACCCTAGACCCAAACCCTGGATCCTTAGAATTTTGGAACTCCTTAACTCTGGACTCTTGCACTTGATTTCGCCCTCAGTCCTCAGACACCCAATGGTAAGGGATCCAATGGTAAGGGTGAAAAATATTTTTCACCATAAAAAGATAGAAAATGTTTTTCACCAAAATTAACTTATTTTCATTGACTTAAAAAATATTTTCTGTTGATTTTTAATTTTTATCATACCAAATAATAGCAAATACGAAAATTATTTTTTGTCGAAACAAACGAAACCTAAACAAAAAAAACAAAAAAAATAAAAAATGCGGAAAAGAAAAAGATTTTTGATGCACATAATAAAAAAGTCCGAACATATATATATATATATATAAAGACAAAATTGGGTGGTTCTAAAATTATGTCCAACAATTGATGGTGGATCGGTGGATCCCATAATTTCACCTAAATCATGCAAACACGCGGCTCTGTGTCCCTACGAAACTTGAAATAAAAGCTTGATTTTTACTTCCCGGCAATCGTTATCATCGCTAAAATATTGCTGCATCTTCTTTTTCTTACTCGCTTGGTTGAAATTTTATTTTATGAGATAATTATTATATTTAAATTAATAGTATCTAAAACATATTATAAAATAAATTATTTATGCAATATTTTGTATTTGAATGGTATTTAATTGATACCTTAGAACTAACCAACTCACCCTGATGGGATTGGAATACCGTCAAGATTATGTTTAAAATAGATATTTCCATAAAACCATGCAATGCATGAAATTTTAATTATAAAAATAATAAATTGTTATTTTAAAACTCTTTTTATTTATTTTAAGCATTCTTAATATTAAATTTAACCAAAGAATCACTCAAAAAAGTAACGTTCAAACAATTTTTTTAAAGAAACATCAAGAATAAACAATTTATATTGATAAAACTTTAAAATCGAAGTACCAATTAATTAAAAATTACAAAATCTTTAAGAACTTGTCGAATTTTTTTAAGGTAACCAACACAAAAATTACAATTTCATTTTCATAAATGTACAATAAAAATTATAATAAATTAACATGTGAAAACTATTTGACTGAATATAAATTCTCCATTTTGTTTTTTTTTGCAACTAATTGCGTATGCAACAAAAAGAGTTGACAAATGACAATTTTAAATATGCAATAGAGAGAGTTTAATAGCTTTTTGTTGGGTGTATATCTTGTATTTTTTGAATTTATATAATTACTATTTTATTTACATATATTTGGACTGAACTGGAGTCATGAATCCATAAATAGTCTAATATATGTATAGTTTTATAATGATATACAACTATGATTTTTAAAATTTGCCTATAAATATAGCCCTATAATTCTAGTTATTTGTGTGTAGAGTAAATCAAGGGGGTAAAAATGTAGGAAGAGATGAAAAAATACTTGGGGTACGAGAATAACCTTTGAACGGGAAAAAAAAATTTATTTCAGAGCTCGAGTTATGGGTGTCGGGTTTTAAGGTGTTTTTGATATCAGGATTGTACATTCTGCAGTTATAGTGGATTATCTCTCGCACCTGTAGACGTATGGAGGTTGTACCGAACTACGTATATTCTCGTGTGATATTTTTTTTTGTGTGTGTGCATGGATGTGTGTTACCGTTCGCGTTCGGTGATTGATGTTCAAATTTCAACAAGTGGGATCAGAGCCGACGGTAGACAATTTGAAACCGTGGTGGGTGAAAAAAATAAGGTATTATATTTTGATTTCGGTTCGTATAAATCAAAAATATTTTTTTTGCACAAAAAGAAAAAAAAAGGAAGATGAAGACAACAATGCTGGGTTGTTGCTTTAAAGTCGCTGGAGTATGCGCTGGAGTGAAGCATCAAAATCGGGTGAAACGTCACAAAGTGAAACCGGCGCAAAGAGAATTGATTTTGGTAATCTTGCCAATTGATTCTGGTTGAATTAAATTGAGTGATTTTTAACATTGGGCAATAATCTAGTGTGACTGCAACATTAGTTCAACGGCTCATAATTATTTTATTATATCGGCCGTATATATAACAAAATTATTAAGAAAAATGTGTATCCTAAAGTTTTTCGTCGCTGTAGATTCAGTGGTACGGTCAGAATTTTTAGATTCTGAATGATTTTATGAGATTCGACAGATTAGTATAAATTGAGATTGATCGGGAGAGATCAAAGGTGAACAGGGGCAATCGGGTTTGATTACGGGTGATGAGAGGCAATCGGGAGTAATCTTGTTCAATTAATGGCGGAAGACTAATTATCAACGGATGCAGTTGGGATTTAAGTTGCAGGTGAAATCAAGTCAGATGACGATTTCTTAATTCGACAGATGATTACTAATTAGGACACCTCGACGCATAGGTGTTGGGCATCTTGGTGTGGAGGTGCGAGCCATGCTGGTTTGAATATGGCAGATTGACGATGACAGTAGAATCAATATCAGCACCGGTTATCTTCAGGGTCGTTTACAAAATTCAAGCAAATGTAGAGATTATTGAGTGTATATCTTGTATTCTGCGGACTCATAATTAATATTTTATTTAAATGCATTTAGGCCGGGGTGGAGTCATAAATCCATAAGGAGTCTAATGCATGTAGAATTTTTATATAGGGTTAGAATTTTTAAAGTTTGTCTATAAATATGGTTCCATAATTTTAATTATTTGTGTGGAGAGTAAATCAATGGGTTAGAGATGTAGGGAGAGATAAAAAAAATACCGAGAACACGGGAATAACTTTTCAGTGAAAAAATAAAATTTATTTCAAGGCTTGGATTATGTGTATCAGATTTTAGAGTATTTTTTGTCTCGGCATTATACATAGACGTAATTATGTTGTGCCGATGAAATTTATCTCTCGCACCCATCAACGTAGGTATGCTGTGCCGAACCACGTATATTCTCATGTGATTTTTTTGTGTGTATGCGTAAATGTGCGCTTTCATTCGCGTTTAGAGATTGATGTTCAAATTTCAATACTTTTTATATGAAAATAGTAATTTATTGTGTCATTAGAGTTGAAAATATTAAATTATAAATTACTACAATATTTTTTCGTATGCAATAGAGAAACATTGAGAATTTCCGTTAGGTTGACAATTTCCTATTGTCTACCATTAAGCAAGGAATTCTAAGTAGATATAATTAAAGTTTTCTATTGGTGACGTAAATAAAGAGAATTCTTCATTTTTAAAATCAATGTTTAAAATGATGAACCAATATGTGTTTTGTAAATAATTAATAAATTCAAAATTCTAAAAAATTACAATTTGAAATTAGAAAATAAGAATAGTGAAACATCCTTTAAGAAAATATTATGATTCTTAAAAAAAAAAGTAAATATTTTAACATAAATCCCAGTATAACAAATAATTTAGATCATGTTGGGATTTGAATATTAATCATCGAATACGAACGGAAGTAAAATATGCACACACCAAAGAAAAATCAAACAAAGATTTACGTGGTTTGACACAATTTGTCTACATTCACATGTGCAAGAGATAATCTATTAAAACCGTAAAATGTACAATTTCGAGATTAAAAATATCTTAAAATTCCGCACTTATAACCCAAGCTCTATAACAAATCATGTTTCTCCTGCTCAAGAGTTTCTCCCATGTCCTTAGTATTTTTCTATTTCTCCATACATTTCTACCATATTTGATTCACTCTCCACACAAATAAATAGAATTATAAAGTCCTATTTGTAGAAAACTCTAAAATCCTAACCCCATATAATTACAAAATCCTACACATATTAGATTTTTTATAAATTTATGACTCAAACACAGTCCAAATACATGTAAACAAAATCCTAATTATATGGATCTACAGAATACACGACATACACCTAACAATCTCCACATTGACTTGAATTTTACAAACCATCCTGAAGATAACTGGTAACGATATCGATTCTGTTATTGTCGTCAATCTGCCACAGTCAAAACAACATGGCACGTACCTTTACAGCGAGATACCTGACGCCTATTCGTTGACGTATAATAATTGTCAATTATCTATCTAATCAGGAAATCGCTATTTAATTTGACTCCATCTGCAATTGAACTCCATGTTGTATCCATCAATGACTGGTCTTCTACCATTGATTGAATCATATTGCTCCCGACTACCTCTGATCACCCGCAATTAAGCTCAATTGTCCCTGATCACCTATGATCTCGCCCGATCAATTCCAATCTATGCTAATGTGTCCAATCTCATCAAATCATTTAGAATCTAAAAATTTTGACTATACTCATAAATTTGCAGTGCCTACAAACTTTAAGAGATATCTTCGTCTTGAATTTTTTTGTTATATATGTGATTCGATATAACAAAAAAGAAAATCAATCATTGATGTCATGCTTCCACCACACTGGATTCAAATCCAGCATTAGTTTTCTTGTTCCTATCTGGATTCCTATTCCTCCGTTGATTTGATTATTTGTTGTGATCATATTACCCAAGCTTCCTTTTAAGCATTCAAAAAACCTTTCACTGAAGAAGACCCAAAATTTGTTCTCAATTCCCAAAATTTGTAATCATGCAACTCAAGTAATCACAGATTCCCCAATCCCCAGTGTGTTTTGTGTGCCTTCACAGACTTGGTTTTTTGCAGTTGCTGCCCCTTTTTTTCTTTGTTTGCAAATTATAAATTTTAATTTATACGAACCAAAATAAAAAATAATACATGTGCTCCAATCTTTCACCATAGCTTCGAACCACGGCTTTGAATCTTCAACCCTCGGCTTTGATATAACTTGTATACTACTTGTTGGGATTTAAACACCAATTCCTAAATGCAAAAGAAAGAAAAAATTTCACGCATAAAATGCAAAAAATAATCAACATCAAGTATTTACGTAATTCGATCCACATCGACCTACGTTCAAGAGCGGGAGAAAAAATATTCCACTATATAAAATGTGAAATAGTACATCACCTGTCTCCATTCTCTCTATTAATTAACCTCACAAATTTTTGGTCTACTCTTTTAAATCTTATAGCTCTCACCAATGTCCTATTTATAAACACATGTAAAAAATTTTAAGAGCCCACGAGTCTATATATAAATCTTATATATAAAGAGTTTTTAATGGACTCTTAATCCCAATCCAACCTAGTCACATATAAATTAAATAATATAACAAATACGGACTCAATAAAATATAAGACACCTATCCCAAGAGATCATTCACAAAGACGATATGTATTATTGTTAAAGTTAAAATATTTAAAAGAGTGAGAATATTAGATTGGGACCATTGAAATTATAAATATCATAGGTCTCATTAGATAATCATTGTAGATTGAATGTGATTATTAGAGATGTGATATTATAATTGAGGTAAGGTGGGATTGGTAATAAGATGAGATTATGATTGAGGTATGGTGAGATTGGTAATGAGATGAGATTATGAATGATATAAAATTATGAATGAGGTGGGATTAAATTTTTTATGTTTAATTTCGGTAAAATTAAGTAATGGACTATAAAAATTCATATTTGATTTGGATGAGATTAAATAGTGTAGGATTGGATTAAATTTAATGGTTTTTCAATATTACTCTTGTAATTTTTGTATAAAAATGTTTTTAAATAGCACTATTTTAAAAGTTTTTTTTTGATTTTATATTTATACATTTCTTTTGTCTAAAGTAATAAAAAAGAAAAAATTTAAAAACAAAACATAAAAATGTATTAATACAATAAATATTTCTAATTAAGATATAAGTTTTTAACAGATTTGGCACCTCTCATATTAAAATGTGAACGGAGAAGACGATATGGTGCAAAGCAGTGGTTCTTTACCTAAATGTCCAGATGTAATAGCTAAAACAATTAATGGTCTAGATTTAATAGTCAAAACAACGTCATTTTTGTAAAATTAAATTTGAACCATTGATTTCACGTGGTATTATCTGGACGATGCAAAGCAGAGGAGCGTTTTGCGCTTCTTTCGAGCCTTCTTCTTCGATCTCCAAATGACAACTTGGGTTTTCGATCAGTGCAAAGCAAAAGAGACCTTTGATTGGCAGAGGGCAAAGCAGAGGAGCGCTTCATGGCGGAGGGCGGCAAACGACGACTTGGGTTTTCGAAGACAATAGCATCGATCGAGCGTGATTATTTCGATCTTTGCCATGGCATCAACGGAATTGACAGCGAAGTCTTCGCTACCGCCGCAACCTCTTTTGCCACCGCTAACAACTTGGTAAAGCAATCTCATGAATTGGTTTTATTCTCGTGAGAATAAAATTAGCAAAGCAATCCCACTCTCCCGAATTGGAATACCAACAACGGGTGGATATGAGTATTGCTAATCTCACAAATTGATGGGATTCATACTCTCACCAAACTATTAGTTCGGATCAAATCTTTATAAGTAAACATGAAATTCAATGGTTGATCAAATTCACAATTCAATTCCACCCTTCATAACTGGTATCAAACAAGCCTATAACAATTTTTTGCTATAATGTAATAGATATATAGATATGATATTAATGATAATTGGAAATTGCAAAACATTTATTTATTTATTTTTATTTTGGTCACAACCACCATTGAGTGAAAAAATTTGATTGGGACCATTGAATTTGAAATTACTAGTATTATGACGTTTTACTATGATATAATAGACATATAGATATGATATTAATGATAATTGAAAATTGTAAAACATTTATTTATTTATTTTATTTTTTTACTTTTTTATTTTGGCACCATAATTATTAAAAAATGAGTTTAGTATTGTCAATTTTTTGTCATATAATGAAATTACTCTGAATGAGTTGTTTTCCTTGGGAGGGGTTGTTGTTGGTTTGTTAGCAATGATTATAGCTGGAGCAATGGTGGTTATGACCAAAATAACTTAGGCCTTGTTAATTTGGTAATAGTACCAAGTAGGATAGATTTAACAATGAGATTGAATTAATATACGGATAGTTAAGGGGGTGATATTAGCAATAAGGTCAGATTAGTTAAAATTCATATTTGATTTACAGTAGATAGAATTACACAGTTTATAATGGAATTATATTTTTCATTTGCAATGTTACCGCATACATAATGGAAGGGTGGTCATGATGTCGTGTCATATTATGTTTGTATCATATCTGTTAGAACAAGGCAACTCAAGAGGGGGGTGAATTGGGTTTCTTTATAAAGAATAAAGATTAAAAATTTTTTCTGAAAAACCTTTTGCTTTTCTTTCCTTTTATATTAGCAGACAATAATATATGCACGAAAGTATTTAAGCAGAAAACAAAAGATGAGCCAAACACCAATGATTTATAGTAGTTCGGCTTGATCTTAGCCTACGTCCACTACTCAAGATCTCCCTTGAGTATTTTTACTATTTCAGAATACTTCAGGGCGTATTCAAAGCCTTTACAAGCTTCAAGAAGATTTTATGAAAACAAGCCTCTGTTTTCTCCTAATCTCTCTTGA
>JAOTRH010367131.1:0-36003 GCA_034768845.1 Heliamphora exappendiculata | reverse complement strand
TATGTGAACCAAACAACCTCATTCTATTTCCTCTGAACTTATTTTCAATTGATGTTCATGCTTATCAAAGAAAATTTGAATTGGTGTTATTCCTACTATTTCACGAATGTTTTCACATATAATTTTATCTCTCGTAATCTTACCACACATTCATCTTAAAATCCTCAACTCAATTGTAGTTATTTTATTTATGCGTTGTTTCTTAGTTGCCCAACACTGTCTAGTATAGTATTGTTTAGCCTTATAGTTGGGCTATAAAAATTTTTATTTAATTTCGTAGATGTCCGTTGGTTCCATAATATACTAGACTAGAAGTTTAACTCCACTTGAATCAATCTATTTTGATATTAAGAGTTATATCATCCTCAATCCCTCCATCCTTATTATTAATAATAAATCTAACGATGCTAATCGTGATTGCAAAACTGTATAGGTTTTTTGTATCTCATGGTGTTTAATTTCACTTCTTCACTATTTCTACTTCTATTGTTACTAAACTTACATTTCATTAATTCAATTAAGTTCGTACTTATTTAAGCTCTTTTGTCTCCAATGTTTCTAACCAGATTCTTGACTTAGCATTAATTATTTTTCTTTATTTCATTTACTAAGATAATATCATCTAGGAATATCATGCACCTTAGAAGGGGGAAGATTTAGGTATTGCTTGGTCAACTTGAGTGGGGAAATCAAACTTATAGGAAAAAAGATTTAAATTAACGGAGGATTAGGTACCAAACCTATCAACAATGTTATTGTTGCTTCGAACTAAATTGTGTTGCGTATGGATGATTCATATAAAAATATAAGGGTAGTAGTAAACTTCTAACCCGAGGATACGCAATGGAATCAGATCCTCTCACATATTTCACTCTCCAACTTTTTTTATTTATCCTTAGAACCTAGAGGACTATCCCAGATCACATTTTGTGAATTGAGAGGAGAAGCCTACTCATCCTAGAGTCCAATTCTGCATATGAATATGAATATTGTATCAAAATCAAGTGGGTTTGCACTCTCGTCCTCAAAGATCCTAGCGTTGCACTCGAGCCAAATAATCCAAAAAATTGTGAACATGACGCAATTCCACAAAACATCTCAAGCCCCGGTCACCAATCATATCATTTATGGACAACTTGTCGAAGTCACCCAACAAGAATCCACCATATCAAATTGTGAAGCGAAATACCACATTGCATGAGTACATGGGTAATATGTAGTATATAATCATAAGGACACCCTCACCTCAATAGCTAGCTTGTGGGGTTGAGTTCTGCCATGAACGTAGATAAGTGGAGCTCAATGGGTTCAACTAACCCCACTGAACTTTTTCAAAAAATAAAACCCATGTATTATTTGTAAAATTTTGAAAATATTTGATAAATACACCCCTCTAAAATTATTAAAAAAAATAAACATAAGGTAACAATTTATGTTAAAAAAATTAAAACTTAGTTGGGAGTCGCTCTTTTTTGCAAACACATGATTTTTTTTTTTGTGTTTACAAGATTAGGTTTTTTACTATTTTCTATATGGTAAGATGTTTTGAATAGCATAAATAATGAATAGCATAAATAATGAATATACGATGCATTGCTTTCAAAACTAAACCTCAGGCTGAACAATTCTAAAAGTGTTTTTGCAAGGCTTTTGTTGAAAGAAAAGCATATTAATGATCTAATTATTTCTTTTGTTATGTATAGTTTGACAAGCTCAAATATCTTTTATCAATGTTATTGCAATAATATGTCACAGTGTTTGTGGATTGTGGAAGTTAATTTTAATTATTTTCTAAAACTAAAAATATAACATAATAACATTGAAGATGATATAATGAATGACCCAACTAAATAAAGTTTGTAGCTACGCCCCTGTTCTATTGAAGCCTAAATAATAGGGTATCAGAGCTGGAGTACCAGGGATGGATAGGGTGTGTGTACTTGGCTTGCAAGCGACAGGTGCTGCCAAGTGAGAACTTTGCGCATGAGGAAGGGTGTGAAGTAAAATCTCACATCACCTGAGTACAAGAATAATGTCTAATATACAAGCGTAAGGGCACCCTTAACTCACTCTTACCTTACCCTTATCTTAATTGGTAGCTTTTGGGTTATGTTCTACCCCTAACTGTGTAACATAAATAATATATTCTGTAGTGAAAAGCCAATGAACAATGCAAAAATAGGTGATCTAAGGATTCCTCTTTCCTTCTGCACATGACACACTACTAAGGGAAAAGATAACTATCTTGTTTCAGAAATAACATGTTCTGTAGAGAAAAAGTGAACAAACAATGCAAAAATAGGTGGTCCAAGGATTGCTCTTTCCTTCTGCACATTGACACACTACTAAGGGCAAAGATAACTATCTTTTTTCCTCTTTTGAAACATGTCATTAACTGATAGACTTATATGAGCCAAAAGCCACATAAATCTCTTCCCTTTAAATTGCTCTACTATTTTTCTAATTTTCTTATGATAAGGAAAAGAAACAATTCTCTGATTATCAATGATTTTATTGAAGAAGAATTTACAAGAAAAGACAACCGTGGACTAGAGAAACCAAACTCTTTTTATCACTATTGTCATCTCTCAAAAAGCAATTACTGAGGTTAGTGAGCAAGCACAACATTTCAATCAATTTCCTATCATTGAGATTTTAAAAAAAATTGAAGTTCCAAGAAATTGGAGCCAAATGACAACATGCCTTAAAAGCAATGGATACATCATGAGATTGGATCAATAGGTATAGGTGAGGGTACAAAACATCGAACAACGAATGACCCACCCAAACATCCTCCCTAAATCAAACACACCCGCCATTGTCCACCTTCAAGAACACATCTTTTGAATGAAGTATGCTAAAAATATCTTTCAAAGGAAAACGACAGTTACCACTGTTAATTACAAAAGAATCTCAATCTTTTTCTTGAACCCATATTTACTCTTATTAATCGAGTAGCGAAGCAAATTCCTCTCAGTAGGACATCTCCATAACTAACCAAGGAGAACCATGCTACTAGCTATGATATTTCCAATTCGCAAACCTCCTTTATTTTTGGATTTTGACACTTTCCCAAAGAAGTGGTCCTTTTTACCCTTATCTCTTCCCACAGGAAATCACTTATCATTTTTTCGATCTTATTTGCAACCCATAATCGGTATCTTAAAGAAAGGCGGGATATTATTTCACACTAATTGCACCAAAGTATACCTCCCACCTTTGGTGAACAAAGCTCTTTTGACCCCTTTAACCTCTTATTAATTTTCTAGAGCCCAAAAAGTTTCCTTCCTAGGATTATCACCTAGAGGGAGACTTGAATTAGGCAAATGCTCAACGTGGCACCCAATGACATCCGCCATTATCTAATCTTTCTAAGTTCACTTTTATACACACAAGATTACTCTTAAGTCTCACCTGTATTAATCTTAAGGTTCAAAAACAATCTCAAAAAACTTTACTACCGAGAACGGATTAACCACCTTGGATTCCTCCCCATAAAGAAAAAAAATATGTTGTCATATGCAAACTTTAAATAAGGTAAAGATACCCAATGCCTCCCTACAATAAAACCGTCCATTAGGCCCACCTCATTAGCCCTCTCAACCATCCTATTTATAACGCCCAATACTAGGGGTGAAATGGACAGGCAATGATGGGTTACCTCGTCTTAGACCTTTAGAAGCCTTAAAACTCCTTCTTGCCTTCCCATTAACAATTTATACTATTATATAAATGTAACAGGTCATTTTGGTATTAACAAAATATTGAAGTTGGGTCACGCTTTCTTATTCCAAAACTGTCCAAAAGTTCAAAAAGAATTCACAATTGTTATTGTTGTGCATCTATTAATTAGAAGGGATTAAAGTAAAAAAGATAAACTCATACAAAGCATGACTTCATGTTCCCTCCTATCCCACGTTTTGCGAATATAGTTCCTTATATATAACTGCACACAAAAATGCTTCTCTCTCACTCCAAAAGTAACAAAAACTCCATTACCGATTTGCGAATATGCTACAAAGAAATGCTTCTCTCTCAGTCTCAAAGAGACAAAAGCTCTCGATTGGTGCGTTTAGAACTTTATTCTTCAATTGTATGTTCGAACTAATCATGAATCCTTTGTAATTGTAGAATTACACCAATGAATTACAGTAATAATTTCATTAATCGTGTAAAGGTGATTGATGTTGGTCTACATAGTACCTTAGGATGTATATATTTTTCACTCGCCTATCTCTGCTTCTCACTTCCAAGCCCAGGATGAACAATCATCCATCTACAATGAGGATATTGGCAACCAAGATAAATTGACTTCACTTCCCTCTGTTGGGTATAAATTGTAGATAAAATGGAAGAAAGTAAAAATTCATTTATTTATTAATTTATCTTTGTTACAAGTGAAAACTGTACATTACACACCAAATAGATATTGGTAATTAGACTTCTATTAGGACTTTTTCCCTTCTTTTTAGGATTGTGGCATAACTCAAATTCAAAATCTTTTTCCTTAAATTTTTGTGACCAGCAAACCGAGCTATATAATATATACATATTTTATTACTTTTTTTTTGGCATATGCAATTTGATTTCGAATTGATTTTGGGTCGTTCTATTGCCAATTTTTTTCATCTCAAGGCCCACCCTTCTCTCTACCTCTTTCTCTTGAGTAATTATTCGTCAGTTTGGAAGCATCATCTAGAATTGTTTGTGGTATTTTCACTCAATGATGTAGCAAATACTCCGAGTAGGACAATGTTAGCCCACTTGTATTAGGTAGATAGGAGACAAAAGGTGACCCATTTAGATCGAGTATTTTTATTTGACGAGAGTTCTACGTAAACAATATTAAGTAATTTGAATGGTTTTGTTAATTTTTGGGGATAGTTTTAAATTTCTCTTCCTTAAGCATTAGCTTTTTATACTTGGTCACATTATTTTCAATTGTTTTTTTATACAAAATTTAAATTGTATTATATTTGTATGTTTTCCAAACAAACATGATTTTTATAGTGGTGCTTTTGTAGCATGTTCAATTCTTTTTCATTTGTTTTTTAGTTACATTAGGAACATTTTGTTTTTGTTCAGGTGAGTTACACGTGCATCGCGTGTGTTTCGCTACTAGCTATGAAATCATAGATACTGAAACGGGCGCAGACAAGGACACGTGACACGGCGATTCCAAAAAATCAGAACACGTACACGGCATGGATATGTCAGAAAAAATATAATTTTTTTATATATTTACCCCATGTTTATAAATAAAATATTTACAGTCTCCAGAAAAAAGGTAAAGAAAACAACTAGAAAAGAGAGGAAGAAAAAAAGTAAAGGAAAAAAAACCAAAAAAAACTAAAAAGGTAAAGAAAAAACCAAAATGGTAAAGATAAAAGCTAGGAAACAACTAAACATGCCATTATCTTCTAATCATTCAATGACTCGAAGAAAGTAAAAACCAAAAAATGAAAAAAGGGGGGAGAAGAAGGAAGATAGAAGAAGATGCAGATAGTAGAACAAAAAAGAGAGAGAAGCCGCTAGAAAATAGAAGGAAGAAAAGGAGAGTGCTTCCTTACAAGGTGATTGAAGGTCGTTGGTGATTGTCGCTACCGAGATTGAGATTATTGGTGGTTGTCGATCTCATTGGTGAAGGTCGTGGTGGGTAGCGAATATGAGAGGCTGAGTATTTTTTCAAACTATGTACTGAGGCTCTTAGGGACATGCCATACGTTGTGTTTGGCTGGAATTATTTTTTTAAAAATAGGACACGCCACATGGCGTGTCCGACACGTGTCCCGGCGTGACCGTGTGTCCAGCATGTCCAATATGGCTACAGCACCTATTCCAACGTGTTCATGCTTTATAGGTTACTAGTAACATATATGTTACAAAATAATAGACGTCCATTAATCCATGTCCTCCACCTCATAACAAACCCTTTCTAGCCTTCATACTTATTTTTTGTTAGTTCATGTCATCCCGGGGTCGGAGGCTAGGAAGTTGGAGAAGTTTCAAAGGGATTTCCTTTGGGGAGGCTTGGGGGATGGCATCAGATATCACTTGGTGGGATGGGATACAGTATGTTCCCCAGTGGAGTCTGTGTCTTAGCATAACGAGCCTGCTTACCTTTTATAAGTCCCTTTGGGGAAAGTGGCTTTGGAGATTTGTTGTTAAAAGGGATAGCTTTTGGACGACTCTTACCTGATGCAAGTATAGGTCCTTGAGGGGTGGATGGGGTGTTAGCAGACATAATTAGGTTGAATGAATGCATTAACCTTAATCGGGTACGCAATTGTTTATTTATATAAGGGTAAATTCCAGTGACCTCCCATGAGGTTTAGTAAAACATCAACCACCACCCCTGTGATTTCTGAAATGTCATTAACCTCCCATCTGTTTTAGGTTTTGTATCAAATTAGTCCAACCATTAAATTTATGCTCAGCTGTGCCTTGTTTGGCGTGTTTTTTGAACAAATTTTTATGATCAAATCCGTTCATTACGTAGAAGTCGTCGAGTTTGTTTAGCACACAAAAATTCAGATTCATTCGATATCTGTAACTTAGTGATTGAATAAGATCTCCTAATAAATAAATAAATAAAAATTATAATTTTAAAAAATATTATTAAACAAATGTTACTCAATCACTTAGTTATAGGTATCAGATGAATCTGAATTTTTGTATGTTAAACAAACTCGACGAATTCTACATAATGAACGGATTGGATCATGAAAATTTATTAAAAAAACACGCCAAACAAGGCACAGCTGAGCGAAAATTTAATGGTTGAACTAATTTTATGCAAAACCTAAACCAGAGGGGAGATTAATGATATTTCAGAAACCACAGGGGTGGTGGTTGATGTTTTACTAAACCTCAGGGGAGGTCACTGTAATTTACCCTTTATATAATAACAAGATCACATGACAAGATACGGTGTGGCCAACCACACCAGATAATAACAATAATAATAAAGCTATAATAATGATTAACTAACACCCTCTCAAGCTGGAGCATAAATGTCTAACATGCCCAGCTTGTCACATATGTATCAAACCTGAAGACCCGGAATAGACTTAGTGAAGATATCTGCCAATTGCTCTCCAGTACGAATTGAGCCAAATATGATCACACTGTTCTGATACTCACGCCGAATAAAATGACAGTCAATCTCGATATGTTTCGTGCGCTCGTGGAACACTGGATTTGTGGCAATATACACTGCAGATTTATTATCACACTAAAGCTTTGTTAGGTTATAGCAGGGGTCACCCAACTCACTAAGAAGCTGACGAAGCCATAAAATCTCAAATGTCGCCAAGGCCATAGCCTGATATTTAGCTTTTGCACTTGACCTAGAGACCACGTCCTGCTTCTTGCTCTTCCAAGAGATAAGATTACGCGCAAGAAATATAGAGAATTCGGAAGTTGACTGCCGATTAATGGGACATTCAGCCCAGTCAGTATCAGAATACCCTTTCCTCATAGAGTGACCATGATCGCTAAAATGTATTCCCTTGCCACGATTATTGTGGAGGTATCATAGAATGCGAACAACATCGTTCCAATGTGGAACTCGAGGTGCAGCCGTAAACTAGCTCACCACGCTCACGGGAAAGACCATGTCTGATCGTGTCATTGTGGTCAAATAGTTTAACTTCCCAACCATTCTCCTATATTGGTCAGGATGTGGAAAAACTTCACCCTCATCAGGTAGAAGTTTTACATTCGGATCCATAAGTGACTCAACCTTCTTTGCTTGCAGAAGCCATGCATCAGCTAGAATATCCAGTACATACTTCATCTGAAAAATAAAAATACCTTTCTTGTCTCGTGCTATCTCAATTTCAAGAAAATATTTCAGTTCCCCAAAGTCTTTAGTTTGGAACTGAGATTCAAAAATTGCTCCAAACTAGAAATGCCCACAGCATCGTCATCGGTGATAATAATATCATCAGCGTAAACGACCAATATAATACATCCAGCAGAGGAACGCCTATAAAACACAGTGTGGTCTTTTCCGATCAATGGGACATCCAGCCTAGTCAGCATCAGAATACCCTTTCATCATATAATGACCATGATCGCTAAAAGGTATCCCTTTGCCAGGATTATTGTGGAGGTATCATAGAATGCGAACATCATTCCAATGTGGAACCCGAGGTGCATCGATAAATTGGCTCACCACACTCACGGGAAAGGTTATGTCCGGTCGTGTCATTGTGGTCAAATAGTTCAACTTCCCAACCATTTTCCTATATCGGTCAGGATGTGGAAAAACTGCACCCTCATCAGGTAGAAGTTTTACACTCGGATCCATAGGTGACTCAACCCCCTTTACTTGCAGAAGCCTTGCATCAGCTAGAATATCCAGCACATACTTCCTCTGGGAAATAAAGATACCCTTCTTGCCTTGTGCTACCTCAATTCGAAGAAAATATTTCAGTTTCCCCAAGTCTTTAGTTTGGAACTGATATTTCAAAAATTGCTTCAAACTAGAAATGCCCACAACATCGTCACTAGTGATAATAATATCATCAACGTAAACGACCAATAGAATACATCTAGTAGAGGAACGCCTATAAAACAGTGTGGTCTTTTTCGGACTGTAAAAGGCCAAATTGTTGTATAACCATACTAAATTGACCAAACCACGCATGTGGAGACAGCTTCAGGCCATAAAGGGATCGATGCAGGCGACAAACCAGCTGAGACTCCCCCTGAGCAACAAACCCAGGAGATTGCTCCATATAGACTTCTTCTTGCAAATCGCTATGAAGAAATGCATTCTTCACATCAAGCTGATACAAAGCGAGAAGTAGCCAGAGACAAACAAGCGAACATAGGCCATCTTGGCTACAGGGGAGAATGTTTCAAAATATTCAACTCTATACGTCTGAGCATACCCTTTTGCAACAAGGCGGGTCTTCAAGTGGGCAAGAGAACCATCATGATTGACCTTAACCGTAAAAATCCATTTGCAATCAATAGCCTGCTTATCTGCCGGAAGAGAAACAAGAGACCAGTTAGAGGTGGACTTAAGCGCTTACATTTCTTCCATCATTGCACCCCACCATCTAGGATCGGATAGTGCCTCAGTAACAGTATGAGGAATAACGGCCTGATTCAAAGTGGCTATGCAAGCCTGTAAGGAGGCAGAAAGTCCTTTGTATGAGGTAGTATATAGTGGGTGATCCCTGCAAGAGTGATAAGATTTCCGAGTAACAATAAGAGCATCACTGTTAGGAAAAGAATCACTAACCGTGGGGAGAGGAATTTCAGACGAGGAGACTGGCTCGGCAAACTAGAGTTCCAATTAAGCTGGCGAAGTGGATGGGGAAGGTGGAAAGGACCTCTCAGTAGTAGGAATACCTGTAGTAGAAGATGAAGGCAAACGAGACACTAAGAAATCAAGACTTTCAAGATCAGACCTCTCAACCCTCGACACATCTGAAGCTGACGCAGAAAAGAAAGGAATAGACTCCACAAGCACAACATCTCGAGAGACAAGGGACTGATTTAGTGAGGGACAAAAATATCGGTATCCCTTCTGAGTCTTAGCCCAAGGAAAATGCACTTGACAGCACCAGCATCCAATTTCGTCCGCTGGGGATGAATATCCTGAACATAACAAAGGCACTCAAATATTCTCAAAGGCATGGAGAAAAGGCTCTTCGCTGGAGAGAGCACCTCCATCGGAATTTTACCACCAAGGGGAGGTGGTTGATCAAGTAACAAACAGTCAAAACGGCATGCCCCCAGAATTTCTTAGGCACGTGCATCTGAAACAAAAGAGCATGAGCAGTTTTCATAATATGGCGGTTCTTGCACTTAGCTACACCATTTTGTTGTGGGGTAGCTAGATAATAAGTCTGATGAACAATACCATAAGTAGACATAAAAATCTTCATCCGGGTGGAGAGATACTCACTCCCATTGTCACTTCGCAAACATTTAACCTGAGTTTGAAACTGGGTTTGGACTTCCATACAGAATGAGGAGAAAATAGAAGCTATTTCAGATTTATGTCGCATAAGATATAAAAAGTTTACACGAGAATAATCATCAACAAATATGACATAATAATGAAATCCGAAAACAAACTTGGCAGGACACGACCCCCAAACATCTGAATGGACTAAAGAAAAAGGAGCCGAAACTCGTTTATTAACCTGAGGCAATAAAGGCACACGCAGGTGCTTTGCCAACCGACACGACTCACACTCAATATGAGAAATAGAACGAAAACTAGGACAAAGATTATGCAAACTGGATATAGACGGGTGCCCCAAACGACAATGAGCTTTAAAGCTGGGAGAAGAAACTACTGAGCAGGCCTTAGCAGCTACCTCCTCCACCAAATATAGCCCACCAGAAACTCGACCTCTACTGGTAATCCTCCTCGTCGTAAGATCCTTAAAAACACAGTCATCAAGATAAAAAGTCTCACAACAGTTGAGATCATTAGTGAGCTTACTGACTAATAATAAGTTAAATGGATTTCTAAGAGTATGTAAGATATTAGTCAGGATTAAGGACGGCGTGGGAGTGGCAACTTCATGCCTTTTAACCAGTAAGAAAGATCCACTAGTCACAAGGACACCACGACGTCTAGGAGTCACCTGATAGTGAGAATATACCTGCAAAATCAGGCATATGGTAGGAGGCACCTGAATCAATCACCCAAGCAGATAGGGTAGTCGCCAAACAAGAACTGGGATTACCTGCAAAAGTAGCGGCAACAGGAATCGGAAGAACTAGCAACCGAAGACTAAATATACTGCTCATATTCTGCTAGTGTCATCTCAACAAGCTGCTTCTGAGACGAAGAAGATGATTCTGTCTGAGAGTGATCAACAGTAGCATTGGCTACTGGGGAAGGTTTTCCATGTAATTTATAACACTCACTACGAATATGTCCCTGAATACCACAGTAGTGGCAATGATAAGTCTCACAAATACCCTCTTCTCGTCCCCTATATCCACCAGTCTGACCTCCATCACGGCCCCTACCACGGCCACGACCACGACCACGACCACGGGCTCCACTACCAACCTCGATAAGCAATAAGAGCGGACTAGTCACTAGCATCAGGTGAAGACCGAGTGTCATCTCGACGCATCAAACGACTCATCCGACGAAAAGTCTCAGACAAGGTGGGAATATCAGTGCCAGCAAGAATGTGGGAACAGGTTGTGTCATATTCAGAATCTAAACTGGCTAGAAAACACACTACTATGATCTGCATCCGTTGCTCCTGAAACTTACTAAGCGAATTTGTGAAGGGAAGAAGCCTATCAAACTCGTTGGTAAGCACTTTAAATCTCATAAAGTGCTTCTGAAAGGGACGACCAACCTGCTGAGAGCAAAAAAATCCTCACATCACATCATAGAGGCGCGATAAATTATTTGTGAATGGATAAATATTCTCGAGAGCCCCCTAGATTTCTTTCATCGTATCAGCGCTTGCAACCAAGACCTTGACACTGTGGTTCGTTGAATTCATGATCTGACTAAAGCAACGAGCATCATCTTGCACCCACATTTGGTAGGTAGGTGAACTAACATCTGGATCATCATCAAGCTTCTCACCAATAAGTCGAGTAGAAATAAACACTTAGTTCTCGCTGGTCGCTCGGTATCCGCCAGAGATTCATCAGTCCCAGAAGTCTAGGTAGCAAACCTATCTCCCCCCGATGACATCCTTGTTCAAATAACAGGTATCTAAGGAAAAACTATAGATCACAACCCACAAACACACAACCCTCATTGCATCAACAAGAACGGAACAACACAGAACCTTTTGTTGGATGGAAGACGGTCCATTTCATAGATGGTTGAGAAGGGACACAGTGAGGGAGAGATAGAAGTTTCGGTGAGGGTTTATGAGGTTTTGGTGGGAGAGAGAGGGTCGGGAGTGAGAGGGTCGCGAGGAAGTGAAAGAGGATCAGCGAGGATTTGGTTGACCTCGGTGCCAAAGGGGGCTGTCAGCGAGAGTTTGGTGGTGCGGTGAGTTGTACGACGTAGGTTTAGTGGTGTGGCAAAGGTTTAGTGGTGCGGCGAGATGGTCGGCGAGGGTTCTGGGTGGCTGTCGGCGACTGGCGGCTAGGGTTTTAGTGGTCCGACAACTAGCGATGGCTTGTTGGTGGTGCGGCGAGGTGGTCAGCGAGGGTTCTGGGTGATTGTCGGTGGGTGATTGTCGGCGACTGGTGTAGAACTAGGATTTTTGTAGGGTTTTTGGTTCAAAAATTGGGAATTCAAGAAATGTTTAGAAAATATTTTAACACATTGAAAACCAAAAACTGAAAACCCTTTTTTTTGTTGAAAATATGTCGTCATTTGGTTTTTGAGAAAAACAAAAAAAACAAAATGAGCCACTGATCTTTAAAACGTTAACCAGAGAAAATAAGGGTCTGGGGGCTAAGGTATGAATCGGAGAAGGTGTTAGGCACCCCGTTCGCTCAACCATAAAGTTGGCCTCTACTAATCATTGGTTCTTCATTAGATTTTTCAAACGCATGCAAATACAGAGGATGGGGGTAAAGAGAGAACATCTAAAATCGAGTAGCAAAATTACATAATCTAAGTATTTAACACGCCAAACAAAGCATAGAAGAAAAAAAATCCTAAATCCTAAAACATGCGAATTCTAACTAAAGGATACATAGAATAAACCGCATGGCATCGATCGAAACATGAAAGTAACGAAGAAAACGTCATATTAGAATTAAATTAACAGATTTTAAGATAAAGATTACATATGATAAGCGAGGAAAATAAACTAAAACAAGTCCTAAATTCTAAACATGTCATGAAATTAAAGTAGACGTACTTAACCTAATTTATTACTAACTAAAATATTAGAAATAAAAAACTATGTTAGTAAAATAAAATATGCTTTAATCAAACAACTGTAATGAGGTAAAATTTAGAATAAAATAAAGGAAAAGAATGTGGGCACAATATTGACTATCATGACCACATTAATGTCGATGCCGGAATATCGCGATCATAATATCACAGATTACGATGCAAGAAATATAGGCAACATTGCTAAATTTCAATAGAATAGTACAATAATGATAATGTGCTATAAAATAAAGAACTAGAATCTACGAAACTATGAAATCCGATAAAACATAAGATGCCTTCTAGACTTAGGGTGCCTGAGGAGCAGGGCTTAAAACATAGGATACCTAGCGCACTAGGGTTTGGGAAACCTGAGATGCCTTCTAGACTTAGAGTGCCTGAGAAGCAGTGCTTGAAACATAGGATGCCTAGCGCACTAGGGCTTGAAAGAACCAAATGGTCGTCGCACACACACGAACCTAGGCTTTGAAAGATTTGCGTGGTGCACCAGAGCTTGAGAAACCTAAGACGCCTTCTGGATTTAGGGTTTGGAGAAAAACTTAAGACGCCTTCTGGACTTAGGGTTTGGAGAAAAACCTAAGACACCTTATGGACTTAGGATCTAGACGCCTTATGGACTAGGGTTTGGAGAAAAACCTAAGAAACTTTCTGGACTTAAGATCGAGACGCCTTATGGACTAGGGTTTAGAGAAAACCTAAGACACTTTCTGCACTTAGGACCGAGACGCCTTATGGAATAGGATTTGGAGAAAAATCTAAGACACCTTCTGGACTAGGGTTTGGAAGAGAGGATTGCCTAGTGCACTAGGGCTTGGATCAACGAGCCATTGCTGAGGGCTACTACACAGCTTTTAAGATCCATGGGTTCATGTTTTTTGCTTTGGCCCTGAAGAGTTACGCCCCACTGTAGAGGAGCTCATCGCCATTCTTGATCTTGTTCCACGGAAGTTTGTGGCAATACTTTCCATCATGCGTCTTTGTGGTCTGACTAGCCAGGAGGTTTCTTTTTTCGTCCATGGGGATTCACTAGACACAAATTTTGCCCTATCGGTGCCCTTGGTGACTTCAGCTTCTAATTGCGGCGCCGTTATGTTTTGTGCATCTGTCTGCTTGCCCGGTGCCTTCTGGTTTTCTATGACGGCCGGGTTAGCACTATTCTGGTGGACATTGCTGAGCAAATAAGGGTAGGGAAGGACTCAGTGCCCCTGGTTTTGGCTAAGACCTTGATTGGTTTAGATGCTATCTACCGGGGTGTAACCACGTTTTTTGCTGGGAGTCCTCTCCTTCTCCAAGTAAAACTCAAATCTCTCATTTTTTCGCATTTCTCTCCTTTTATTGATTTTCTCGATTTTTACCGCTCTTTTCTCATTTTGTTGATTTTTCTTGGATTTTATCGCTCTTATCTTATTTTTTTCACTCTCTCTTTATTTTTTCACATATATCTCATTTTGCTGATTTCTCTCGATTCTTACTTTTTATCTCTCTTTTTAGATCTGGCTGATAGAGAAGGTAAATCTTCTGCAGAAACTGGCTTCAGATGGGCACACAACGTTGTTGCCTTTGTCTATCGTCTTTTTTACCCGATATGCACTACCGAGGCCGCTTGGAGACAGTATCTTTTTTTGTTGACTGGAAGAAACATCACTTGGCAGTGCTCTGGGTGGTGGATCCCTTTTATGACTTTGACCACTATGGACTATCCAGATGTTTTGCTGATTGGTCTAGATGTCTTATTGATTGGTCTGCGGCTACCCAACTTTTACTATCCAAATCAGATCATTAGGCAGTTTGGTCGAGGTCAGATTATATTTTACGGGGTCATATGTATTCATCTTTCCTTCAGGCCCCATTTTTGGCGCTGTATCAGGAGGCTTGCCTATCTCGTAAGATACAGAAGTTGTCCCATACTGAGCTTCTCGAGGAGTACAAACTGTGGCTAGTTCAGGTAAAAGAGAACAGAAACAAAGAAGAGGGAGAAGAACAAGAAGCGAAGAGGAAGAAGATTTGAGAAACTTGCTTTGCTTTTAGGATAGAGTTTGGGATTTGCGTGCCTGCCCTTTATTTCCAAAACCTTGTAAACGCAGCTAAAGTAATGAAAATTTCACGTTTATATAAAAAAGGTTCCCAATTATTTAAAGCTTTTCGATTCTTGCAATTAAATGACTTTATTATCATAACTCAAAGATAAATTTGCACCGTTCATTACTCGGATTCAAAGATGACTAAAACAAAGGTGGCCAGATTTTTTAAAAGAAGCTGCTTACGTATCCCAAGAAAGTGGAATCAGACCATGACGTAGTTCGAGCTCGGTTTACTCTCGGGTATTAACACTCTTCTTTTATGATGTCCTAACTTTTGCCAAGATCATCCATTCGAATTTTTGGCTTTGTAGGTTGCTCTAATTTTTATCTGGGCCGCCTTTTTGGTTTTCAACTCAGAGAGCTTTTCTTTTTATTTTATTTTTCTCTCAAGGGTAGTACTTTTTGAGCTGGTCCAAGTTGATTGAAGTGGAGAGTGTGTTACCATCTAGATCCATGATGATTACAGCACCATCGGTCATAATAGTCTTGATCAGATACGGTCTGGCCCAATTTGGCTTGAACTTTCCCCTTGAATAAAAAACAGGAGCCCTGATTTCCTTAAGAACTAAGTCACCTTCTTTCAGATCTCGAGCCTTAACTTTTTTTTTTGTTGAACGCTCTGGATATCCTTGTATGTGGAACAGAGTTTGTAGTCTTCTTTTATCGAATAAGAGAAGCTCTTCCATCCGATTCCTCTACCATTCTTCTGTGGGTCGAGCTGCACCTTATACTTTCTGATCCTTTCAAAAAATTTCTACAGTGCTATGATATGGCTGTCTCGATCTTTGGACTTCACAATCATATCGTCTACATACACTTCGACTTCCTTATGTATCATATCATGCAACAAGTAGTTGCAGCTCTTTGATAGGTTGTCTCTGCATTCTTCAAATCGAATAGCATCACGTGGTAACAGTAGGTATCCCATGCAATAATGAATGTCATCTTTTCTCCATCTTCAGGGTCTATTAAGATCTGATTGTACCCGGAAAAGCCATCCATAAACGTTAAAAGAGCATGCCCCGCTGTGCTATCTACCAAGACGTCAATGTGCGGCAGTGGAAAGTCGTCTTTCGGACTAACCTTGTTGAGATTTTGAAAATCCACACAAACTCTGATGCGTCCATCCTTCTTCAAGACGGGCACATTGTTTGCCACCCACTTCGGATACTCGGTTTCCATAAGGAATCCAGCATTAATTTGCTTGGTGACTTCTTGTTTGATCTTCAGAGCCCATTCTGGCCGTATCCTTCTCAATTTTTGTTTGACTGGTTTGGCATCGGGATACAAAAGGATAATATCAGGATCAATTCCGGGCATATCTTCATATGATAATGCAAAAACGTCTTTGAATTCTTTTAATAAAGTCATTAATTGTTCACGTTCAACTGATAATAAAAAAGAACCAATTTGGACAATTTGTGGGTTAATTTCATTACATAGATTTATTGACAAAGTTTCTTCAATTATTGGTTAGGCACGCATTTTTTCACTTTTTATTAAAACTTTTAATTCTTCGGGGAAATCCCCTTCAAATTCAAAATCATCAGAAATCGTACAAAATAAATCAAGCAAAGAAAAATAATCAGAACCTTCGTTTATTTCATTGATATCAAAGAGAGCAGGGATTACAAAATTGAAAGCAAAAGAAGAGGGTGTATAGTTAGACATGCCCTCGAACTCGACATCCAACTGATTAGAACAAAACCAAAATTTACAAGACTCAGACTCTGTCTCGAGACTTGAATCATGCAAATTACAAGAATCTAAAAACCAGTTGTGACATTCGGTGCAGATTGAGGTGGGATAACCTTATTGTCAATAAGATCCTGAATTTCATGGTGGAGTCTCAGATAGTTGTCAGTTGGGTGTTCGTGGCTTTGATGGTATGAGCAATATTGGGTGGGATCGTAGTGTAGCGGTAAAGGGCTAGGAGGCGGCATTAGATCAAGAAGCTTTATCAGCCCTTTCTCGATAAGTCGAATCAGGGCTGTGGTCAGAGAGAGATTAAGGGGAGTGAAAACTCTCCTTGGCATTTTTGGCTGCGGCGGCTGGTTGTTTCTCGGAGGAGGTAATGAAGGTGAAGATGACGGTCGATCTGATTGGGGGTTTAGCAAATTCACTTCGTTAGAACGAGATGCGGGGTTAGTGAAAGATGTGGGATGGTTTTGGTTGTTGGATGGGTAAGGTCTTCTCGGCTTTTGGCTCGGCTCGGCCTCATCGATACCAACAGACTGAATTGCATCTCTATCTAAACATCGACATCAAACAACTGCTCGAATGTGGAGAGCGGTTGTGTGATCGGATAACGCTTCAGAGGAGATTGGAAATTCTTAACTAGAATCCTCATATGTTCCTTTTCTGTTGGTTGATTTGTCATTTTAGCCGACTTTCCCATCAATCTGGTCAGAAAGTTCACAAACGACTCTTTACTTTTTTGACGAGTGGTCTCTAGCTCCCGAGTGATTACATCTAACTGGACGTTGTAGCTGTATTGACTGACGAAGGTGGTGGCAATGTCTTCCCACGTTCTGGTCTTTGCAACATCTAGGAAGAGAAACCATTTTTGAGCTGCCCCAGAGAGTGACCGATGGAACAACTGAGCCTTCAACTGGTCATCGATACCCATGGGAGCAAGGGTACCAACATACATTTGCAGATGAATTCTGAGATCTCTGGTACCGTCGAATTTTTTCATGTCGGGTATTTTAAACTTATCTGGGAGCTTGGCGTGGAAATAGGCAGAGTCCCCCTACATCAAGCATATATTCTTCGACTCCTTTGGCATTTCTAAGAATCTTCTCCATCTGGTCGATCTTCTCAGCCAATGTAGATTCTCTGGACTGAGCAGTGCTTTCTTCCTCAACTATCACCTGGCGAGGGATCTGTGGTGGTGGCGGAACAACTTGTGGTCCATCGGGAACTTGATTATCATCCCAAAAGTCCTTCCCGTTACCATTTGGGTCGTTATGCTGTTCATTCAGTACTGGAAAACGGGTTTGAATCGCTCGGATCTGTGCCTGATATTGCACTTGAGCCTGGGTCTGCTTGTGAGACCCTGTACCGTTTTATTTTGTGACATATATATGTTTGACGTATTTCTTTCATTTTATGTATATCATCGATGATTGGCTTATGCTTAAGTGTTGTAGAACAGCATGTGTAGATGTGCTTTACGCTTTCTCGGGTTTGCTTATGGCTTGTTTGGCTAGTGTTTGGGTTGAAAAACCTGTTTAACGGAAGGACCACGTTTCCCCAGCTGTTCAGTTGATTGGATTGGTTGCCCCAGTCGACTGGGAAGACAGTAGGTGGATCCAGTCGACTGGAGTGAGGCGGTGGAAGAGTTTTATAGATCTGGAACACCTTTAGTCGACTGAGTTGGACCCTTCAGTCGACTGGATGCCCCTTCAGTCGACTAATTTGGTCGACTGGGCGACTTTTTTGCTGAGCCTATATATATTCCGATGCCCTTTTCATTTCCAGAACTCTCTTTTTCTCTCAACTCTCTGTCTTCTCTCTAAAATTTTATGCTGCCCGAGCCTAGTTTTTGACGATCAACTTGTGGATCCTTGCTATTCACGTTGTTAGCTTCGCGTTCATCCGGTCAGATTCTTGTTCCGACGAAGTTCAGATTTCGAGGCTTCGAGTTTTGACTCATTGAGGTAGGATTCCTAGACTATGTTGTCTTCAAAGGGTGCTACGTGCAATTTTACCCTTTTCTACCGGTTGAAAATGCTGCATAGCATATTGTATATTTTAAACCATGTTTATGCGGGTAAAAAGCTTGTTTTACGCTTTTCTTGATATATTACATGTGGTATGGTGTTATGGGTTTGGTAAGAGGAACCTTTTAGGTTGGACTCACGGTGTTGTGGGTTTGGTGAGAGGAATCTTTGTGGGTTGGACTCACGCATGTGTGGATTTTGATGTGATAATAAAAAAGAACCGTGTTGAGATCTACGGATAGAGTTAATATGGGCACGACTTGCTTCTCGATGAAAGACCGGAAAACTCCGCAGAATGGGTTTCTCTGTCCGCCAGTTAGTGAACCGGGAAAGGACGTACGTCGAGTCGGAAGTATAGAGCGTCCAGTTACTTCACGGGCCTCGTGATGGCCGGGTGGTGGTAACGTGAAGGGGTTTATATGCCCATTCGACATCGGTGCCTATGTTCTAAAACTATGAATTGGAAGAATCACATGGATGTGGTGGTAATATGTGTGCGCGTGTGTGTGTACGCGTTGACAAACTTGGGGTTTTCTGTAATAAAAACCTTTTTGAGTAAATCTTATGTATGTAATTGCATATCCTGCTTTACTGCATCATAGTTTATTTTCTATTGGGTTTTGGCTCACGTAGTGGGATTTGTTTAGACCTTTTTCAGGTGTTGAGGTTGATGATCACGAGGAGATGATATAGCCGTGGCAGCGGAAGACTGTTATATAGTTTTTCTTTTTGTTATGTAAGCATGTATGCCTACATATGTTGCCTGTTCTTAAAGATATGTTTGTAAGCCGTGAGGCGAGTTATATTATGCATGTATTTTTATTAGAGAGATAAATCTTGGGTATTCTTTTAAACAGCAGTAATTTTGGTTGTATGGTTTATTAGTAAAAATCCTATCTTTTTACAAAACTGGTGATTCAGTGGGTTCTTCACGTGACCCTAGATTTCGGGGCGTGACAACTTGGTATCAGAGCTCTGGGTTCGAATACCTAAGAGCCATGGGAAGAAGGTGCATCACCCGGTGAGGATGACTGTGTATGCTTGCTTGCATGTGTTTTAAGTATTTTTATGACATGCTGATAGCTTATTAAGCATGATAGGCTGTGTTTATGTGAGCATAGAGGTGGGACCTCAAGATCGATTAGTCTTGCCTTAGGGGCGTTTGGATTAACAAATTTGGAAGCCAAGTTAGAAACGCGTTTGGCCGACGTGTTTTCTAGTAAGGAATTTGAATAGGTTATCCAAATTGACGTGTTTGTCTTGTTTGTTCTCCTCGGTATGTGAGACGTATTTATGGAATCTTAAATGATTATATGTTAGCATGTTTATGTGTGTTGTGTTTTTATATTAGTGACAGCATGCTATAGGAAAGTTTATCCTGTTATATTATCTTCGTGTAGAACTATGTCCACGCGGGCAGGACGGGGATGGGGTCGTGGCCGAGGCCGTGGCCGAGATCGAGCATATGTCCAGGTTCTAGAAGAAGGGGACGTTCATACCCCGCAAGAACAGGTGGGCAGTGTTGACATTGTACAGGAGATGCTGGCGACCATGAGAGCAATGGCTGAGGTGACTAGGGCTGGAGTAAGGGCTCCTGAGCCAAGGGTATCTGTGGCAATGAGGGACTTTCGGCGGTTAGATCCTCCAACCTTTTCTAAGGAGTTAGACCCTAAAGTTGCTACCGAGTGGTTGGAAGTAACCACGACGATCTTGGATACTCTGGAGATTGAGGAAGTTGTCTTGCGGGTTAAGTTGGCGGCGTCCCAGCTTCGGGAGGATGCAAGAGAGTGGTGGAAGTTTGCCAAAACCACAGTGGATGATACGTGGACTGCTTTTACTAGAGCCTTTCTGGAGAAGTACTTCCCGAGATCTTCGAGGGATACATACCGAGAGGAGTTCCTCTCCCTCGTTCAGGGGAACCTTACCGTGGTCCAGTATGAGGCCAGGTTTGCGAATCTGTCACGGTTTGCCTCTGAGATGGTGTCAACGGAGAAGTTGCGTACCAGAAGGTTTGAAAGGGGCCTTCAACTTGCTATCAAGGATAGAATTGTAGCATTGGGTTTGTGTGTTTACATTGATATGGTGGAAGCCGCTATTCGAGTAGAGAACTCGATGGCAGAGAGTCGCAGAGTTAGAGAGAGTAGAGGCCAGCAGAGTGATAGAGGTACACAGTTCCAGGGGCGCGGGAAAAAGCGCCAGTGGTCGTCTGGACCGAGTTCCCATTTTGTGGGATCGTATCAGCCGCAGTTTTCTATGCCAGCACCTTCAGTAGCCTCTACAGGAAAGCCAGAGCAGAGAGAGGTCACTTGTTACCTATGCAAGCAGTTAGGGCATCGTTCATATGAGTGCCCGTTGAGAGGCCAGGTCCAGAGTTTAGTGCTTGTCTAGTCACAGTCGTAGTTGCAATCACAGTCGCAGGGAAGAAACCCACTTGTGTGTTTTGAGTGTGGTCAGTTTGGGCACATTCGCAGATATTATTCCCGAGGAAGGAATGTTCAGAGTGCGACGGGCGCGTCACTTGTTCCATCTGCTCAGAGACGACAGGCTCCGCAGCAACCTAGGGCTCAGACGTCTAGGTTTGTAGGAGGTGCTTCAGCGCAATCTGTGAGGCAACCGATGGCTCAGAGTTATAGTGGGCAAGCCAGAGCACCGCATGCCAGAGCTTATGTTTTTGCTGATCCCAGTGCTTCCACAGCACCAGTAGTGCTCGATGCTATAGCTACTCCATTCATGATCAGAGGTACTTTTATAGTCTATAGATCGTGGGCCAGCGTTCTTATCGACATGGGAGCATCACATTCATTTATTTCTTTTGCTTTTGCATCTGCATTGGGGTTAGAGACAGATTTGTTGGGTAGTGTGTTGAGTGTAGAGACCTCGGTCAGTGGGAGTGTGGTGTTGAGTAGAGTTTGCAGATCCTGTGAGTTAGGGGTCGCCGGTCATTGTTTAGAGTTTGACTTTCTCATTCTAGACACGACCACGTTTGATGTCATCCTAGGGATGAACTGGCTAACTACCTACCGTGCCTTTATAGATTGTGAACGACGGAGAGTGTCGATTTGTACACCGGAAGGTGACTGCTTTTGCTTTGTGGGTGATCAAGATGTGGGCTTGGTGTCTATGCCCGGTGTTGCTCAGAATCGAAGGAACTTGGGTTTCCTCTTTTATGCTCTCAAGATGGATGAGCTGGTTGAGGTTCGAAGGGACCTACCCCCTGTAGTGTGTGACTATCCGGATGTCTTTCCCGATGATCTGTTTGAGTTACCACCGAATCGAGATGTGGATTTCACTATTGATTTTGTTCCGGGAGCTGCTCCCATCTCTATGCTATCTTACCGCTTTACACCTGCTGAGTTGTGAGAACTCAAGGTGCAGCTGCAGGAGTTGCTTGACAAAGGGTTTGTGCGTCCGAGCACGTCGCCGTGGGGAGCTTCAGCTCTTTTTGCGAAAAAGAAGGATGGGTCTTTGAGACTGTGCATAGATTACAGGAAGTTGAATTAGGTGACGGTGAAGAACAAGTATCCTATGCTAAGGATTGACGACTTGTTTAATTAGTTAAAGGGGTCGCGTTGCTTCTCGAAGATTGACTTGAGATCAGGGTACCACCAGCTGAGGATTAGGGACGAGGACATAGCGAAGATCACCTTTTGGACTCGTTATGATCACTATGAGTTTCTAGTTATGTCGTTCGGTTTGACGAACGCTCCTGCGACGTTTATGGGTTTGATGAACCGTATTTTCCATCTGTATTTGGACAATTTTGTAGTTGTGTTCGTGGATGATATTCTTATCTATTCACCCACGAAAGAGATGCATAAGGAGCATCTGCGTATTGCCCTATAACTTCTTAGAGAGCATCGCTTGTATGCGAAGTTCAAGAAGTGCGAGTTTTGGATGTCAGAAGTGAGATTTCTTGGACACGTGGTGTCGAAAGATGGGTATCAGTGGATTCGTCGAAGACTGATGCCGTGATGAACTGGCAGCAACCGAAGAATGTTTTTGAGATCCGCAGCTTTCTGGGTCTGGCAGGTTATTATCGGCGGTTTGTGAAGGACTTCTCTAAACTTGCAGCGCCGATGACGCGTTTTACGCGGAAGGGAGTCATGTTTGTGTGGAGTGAGTCATGTGAGTCGACTTTCCAGGAGTTGAAGAGAAGATTAACCAGTGCACCAGTGTTGATTATTCATGAGCGAGGTTTAAGGTACACAGTGTACTGCGACGCGTCACATGATGGTCTGGGTTGCGTCATGATGCAGGGAGGTAAGGTTGTGGCTTACGGATCTGGGCAGTTGAAGACCCACGAGAAGAACTATCCAACACACGATCTAGAGTTGGCAACCGTGGTCTTTTTTGCCTTGAAGACATGGCGACATTATCTATATGATGAACGAGATTTTTTCTGATCACAAGAGCTTACAATACTTGTTTTCGTAGAAAGACTAGAATATTCGCGAATGACGTTGTATGGAGTTGTTGGAAGACTACGACTTTGACTTGCAGTATCATCCAGGGAAGGCCAATGTTGTGGCTGACGCCCTTAGTAGGAGATCTCATGGTTCGTTAGCTTCTGTGGCTATACGTGAGTGGGACATGCTTGGAGAGATTGGTGAGTTTGACCTACGTCTCAGAGAGACAAGGAGGTGCGCGACCTTATTTTTAGTAGCTTCACGACCTGCATTGGTTGCACGAGTGCTAGCGGTTTAGCAAACAGATCAGGAGGCTCAGATGATACGGGACCGCATTGCTAGTGGGAAGGACACAGCGGGATGGGTTGTGAGTTCGGATCAGAGTTTGAGATTGACAGGGAGATTGTTTGTACTAGAATTGTGCCGTGCTGAGGTGCTACACGATTTTCATCATTCACGTCTTGCAGTGCATCTAGAAGGCTGATGTATCATGATCTGCGCCGTCAGTTCTGGTGAACGGAAATGAAGAGGGATGTGACTCGGTTAGTTTTTCGGTGCCTTACTTGTCAGTAGGTAAAGGCGAAACATTAGAGGCCAGCAGGGTTGCTATAGCCGTTGCCGATATCTGAGTGGAAGTGGGAGAATATCACGATGGATTTTGTTTCAGGACTTTCTCGATCGCCGAATGGATACGATGCTGTTTGGGTAGTGGTTAGTAGGTTGACGAAGTCTGCACATTTTCTTCCCATTCGAGTGAGGGATTTAGTGGATAGATTGGGTAGGTTGTATGCCCGTGAGGTAGTCTGGCTACACGGAGTACCTGTGACTATTGTTTTCGATCGAGACATTCGTTTTACATCTCGCTTTTGGCAGGATCTTCAGGTAGCCCTGGGAACGATCTTGACCTTCAGCACAACTTTTCACCCACGGATAGATGGTCAGTTTGAGAGGACCATACAGATTTTAGAGGACATGTTGAGAGCCTGTGTGCTTGATTTTTGGGGCTCTTGGGAGGATCATCTACCGTTGGCAGAGTTTGCATACAACAACAGTTATCAGTCCAGTATTGGGATGGCACCGTATGAAGCTTTGTATGGTAGGCCGTGTAGATCACCTGTGTGTTGGACAGATGTGGGAGAGACCACCGTTTTGGGACTCGACTTGGTACAGGAGACGACAGAGAAGATTGCCGTGATTCGACAACGTCTGATAACAGCTCAGAGTCGCCAGAAGAGTTATGCAGATCGAAGGAGGAGACCGTTGGAGTTTGCAGTGGGGGATCATGTGTTCTTGAAGGTCTCACCACGTAGAGGTTTGATGAGATTTGGCCGTAGCGGGAAGCTATCGCCGCGTTTCATTGGACCATTTGAGATCCTTGACAGGGTTGGAGAGGTAGCATACCGTTTGGCTTTGCCACTTTAGTTAGCGTCTGTGCATAACGTGTTTCACGTTTTCATGTTTTGAAAGTATGAGCCCGACCCTTCACATGTTCTAGATTGGGCTGAGCTACGGGTGGATGAGGATGTCACATATGAGGAACATCCTGTGAAGATTCTAGACACGAAGGAGCAAGTGTTGAGAGGGAGAACCATTGCTTATGTCAAGGTCCCGTGGCTTCATCACGGGGTTAAAGAAGCGACGTGGGAGCTTGAGTCTGAGGTTCGTGCTAGATATCCGGAGTTGTTTACCTCGTGGCCTTGTAATGAATTTCAGGGGCGAAATTCCTTAAGGGGGGAGAGTTGCGAGATCCTGTACCGTTTTATTTTGTGACATATATGGTTGACGTGTTTATTTCATTTTATGTATATCATCGATGATTGGTTTATGCTTAAGTGTTGTAGAACAGCATGTGTAGATGTGTTTTACGCTTTCTCGGGTTTGGTTATGGCTCGTTTGGCTAGTGTTTGGGCTGAAAAACCTGTTTAACGCAAGGACCGCATTTCCCCAGCTGTTCAGTCGATTGGATGTGTTGCCCCAGTCGACTGGGAGGACAGTAGGTGGATCCAGTCGACTGGATCGTGGGATCAGTCAACTGGAGTGAGGCGGTGGAAGAGTTTTATAGATCTGGAACATCTTCAATCGACTGAGTTGGACCCTTTAGTCGACTGGATGCTCCTTCAGTCAACTGATTTGGTCGACTGGGCGACTTTTTTGCCGAGCCTATATATATTCCAGTGCCCTTTTCATTTCTAGAACTCACTTTTTCTCTCAACTCTTTGCCTTCTCTCTAGAATTTTATGTTGCCCGAGCCTAGTTTTTGACGATCAGCTGGTGAATCCTTGCTATTCACGTTGTTAGCTTCGCGTTCATCCGGTCAGATTCTTGTTCCGACGAAGTTTGGATTTCGAGGCTTCGAGTTTTTTGACTCATTGAGATAGGATTCCTAGACTATGTTGTCTTTAAAGGATGCTACGTGCAATTTTACGCTTTTTTACCGGTTGAAAATGCTATATATCATATTATATGTTTTAAACCATATTTATGCGGGTAAAAAGCTTGTTTTACGCTTTTCTTGGTATATTACATATGGTACGGTGTTGTGGGTTTGGTGAGAGGAACCTTCGTGAGTTGGACTCACGCGCGTGTGTGGATTTTGATGTGATAATAAAAAAGGACCGTGTTGAGATCTACGGATCGAGTTAAATATGGGCACGAGTTGCTCCTCGGTGAAAGACCTGAAAATTGCGCAGAATGGGTTTCTCTGCCCGTCAGCTAGTGAGTCGGGAAAGGATGCAGGTCGAGTCGGAAGTATAGGGCGTCCAGTTACTTCACGGGCCTTGTGATGGCCGGGTGGTGGTAACGTGATGGGGTCTATATGTCCGTTCGACATCGGTGCCTATGTTCTAAAACTATGAATTGGAAGAATCACGTGGATGTGATGGTAGTATGTGTGTGTGCGTGCGTGTGTACGCGTTGACAAACTTGGGGTTTTCTGTAATAAAAACCTTTTTGAGTAAACCTTATGTATGTGATTGCATATCCTGCTTTACTGCATTATAGTTTATTTTTTTATTGGGTTTCGGCTCACGTAGTGGGATTTGTTTAAATATTTTTCGGTTGTTGAGGTTGATGATCACAAGGAGATGATATAGTTGTGGTGGCAGAAGACTGTTATATAGTTTTTCTTTTTGTTATGTAAACATGTATGTCTACATATGCTGCCTGTTCTTAAAGATATATGTTTGTAAGCCGTGAGGCGAGTTATATTATGCATGTATTTTTATTCGAGAGAGAAACATTGGGTAATCTTTTAAACAGTTGTAATTTTGGTTGTATGGTTTATTAGTAAAAATCCTATCTTTCACAAAACTGGTGGTTCGGTGGGTTCTTCACGTGACCTTGGATTTCGGGGCGTGATATTGCTGCTCTACGGCTCTCTGTATATCAGTAATCGCGCTCATTAAGGCTGTCAGATTCAGCTCGTTCTCGGCCATCTCAAACTGTTCTGTAAAGCCTCCCTATTTCTGACCAAGCCCAAATACGCACTGGATGCAAACCTTCTAACTCAATGATCTAGACCTGAAGCAAAACCTGAATCCCATAAACAGAATCACTGGTATTGGATACTTCTCGAAAAGAACCCCAATAACATGTAGCAAACACTTCAAACACCAAAAGCACCACGAGCAGATATAACGACTGAAACAGAAACATGTTCCTGTTGGGCTCCTACTGGCAGCATAATGACTGGAAACCACAATATCCAAGGACCAAGACGAAAAACCGAGCGAGGGACCAACCAAACTCCAAAAAGAAGGTTTACCCCAATGATTTTAAAGGAAAAACGGGCAACACTTTGGCAAGAAAACAACTCTAAGCCAAACGAGACCGGTTTGCCCTAATATTCTAAAGGAAAAATCAAGCAGCACTCCGGCAAGATAACAGCTCTAAGCGAAACGAGACTTCAAAACAGGAACCTAAAAAGGGGTTTGGAAAAACAAGCCTAAACGGCACCGAGGGTATAAAACCAACAAGAAAAGAAAAACCCTAGAGAAAGAAAACTATCCTAAACCAATGAGGCCTAACCCATCAAACAGGACAAAACCCGAGATTCTAGACCAACAGATCAAAAATCGGGTAACGACCCGAGAGGGAAACTATGTTAAAACGAAGGATCACCGGAAGAAGACCAGGGTCGAAACCTGGGAAAAAGACTATCTTAATCTAAACAAACAAACAAAGGTCCTACCTAAACATAAGCAAAACATACAATTAAATAAAATAAATAATCTTATCGGGTCAGTACATAATGGTGGGTTCTAAGCAATTATATACAGAAAAGGCCGATTTTGTTTAATAATTAGGGTACCTTATGAATAGAGTCGAGTATATACCTCTCATGCGTGGTGTAGTGCAGGACATGGTCAACCGGTACGCAAGAACTCTTTTACAGTAGTTGTGAAAGCGTGCAGCCAGTAAGGCTTGCCCGTCTTTCCAACATAGCCCCGAAATAGTAAACTGACCGGGGTATCGGGTCAACCAGGCAGAGGGTTGAGAACAATGCAAATACGTGCGAAAATGCAAAAGAGAAATTCATATTAAGAACCAATAATGTTTTTAAGTCTAGCCCGCTAATTTATTTAAAAAAAAAAAACAAGTCCCCAGCGGAGTCGCAAAAAAATACTGTGGTGCCAGAATTTTTGTAGGGTTTTTGGTTCAAAAATTGAAAATTTAAAAAATGTTTAGAAAATGTTTTAACACCTTGAATACTAAAAATTGAAAACCCTTTTTTGTTGAAAATTAAGTCGCCACTTTGTTTTTGAAAAAAATTAAGAAAAACAAAATGAGCTATTGATCTTTAAAACGTTAACTAAAGAAAATAATGGTTCGGGGGCTAAGGTACGAATCGGAGAAGGTGTTAGGTACCTCGTTCGCTCAATCATGAGGTTGGCTTCTACTAATCATCATTGGTTCTTTATTAGATTTCTCAAATGCATGCAAATACAGAGAATGTGGGCAAAGAGAGAACATTCAAAATCAAGTAGGAAAAATACATAATCTAAGTATTTAGCACGCCAAACAAAGTATAGAAAAAAAGAAATTCTAAATCTTAAAACATGCGAATTTTAACTAAAGGATACATGGAATAAACCGCATGGCATCGATCGAAACATGAAAATAACGAAGAAAACCTATTCATATTAGAATTAAATTAGTAGATTTTAAGATAAAGATCACATATGATAAACGAGAAAAATAAACTAAAGCAAGTCCTAAATTCTAAACATGTCATGAAACTAAAGTGGAGGTACCTAACCTTGTCTATTACTAAATAAAATATTAGAAATAACAAACTATGCTAGTAAAATTAAACATGCTTTAATCAAACAACTGTAACGAGGTAAAACATAGAATAAAATAAAGGAAAGGAATGTGGGCACAATATTGACTATTATGACCACATTAATGTCGATGCCGGAATATCGCGATCGTAATATCGCAAATTACGATGTAAGGAATATAGACAACATTGCTAATTTCAATAAAATAGTACAATAATGATAATGTACTATAAAATAAAGAACTAAAATCTACGAAATTATGAAATCCGATCAAGCTATGGAAAAAGCATAACTAGTTCGAAACTAGAATAAAACATGCTTCAGATTTAGAAATTACTAACTAAGCACAAAATTAAGAAGTAGGCATGCAATCGAAAATGTAACCCAACCTCTTCACATAAGAAGAGAGTGAAGAGAGAAGCGTCGGGGATCTTATAGAATACCTGAAGTGTAACTCAGGTGAATCCTCAAATCAGGAGAATAGTGCTCAATTGTCCGATCCTCGAGGAATGCTCCAATTCCAATCAACAAGTCGATAAAGTATATGCATAATGTAGCTCGTACGTCCGCGAAGCAACAGGGTGCCGACATCAAAACTTGTACTCTCTTGGTTTTTTGGCAGAATATCTTACTCTAAAAACGTACTAGGGGTACGATATTTATAGAATTTATCAACCAATGAGATGCTGATACGTTTTGGGACACGTCAGGGTTTTTAGAGTTTGCGGTCGCCACAAAAAATGAAGTTTTCATGGGTTTCTTATGGCGGTTGCCACAGTGGAGTTAGCGACCCCATGGTTCAAACGTGGCGGTCGCCATCTTGGCCAGGGTTTTCAAGAGGTTCCTATAACGGTCGCAACATTCAGAGGTGGCGGTCCCATGGTTGAAGTTGACGGTTCAAAATTTGGACAATGTAGGTTCACTGGTTTGAAGATTTTGATTATTGGGTTCGAACACTGAGCTTGAATTACTTTCAGAGGATCGTTTGGAAGCACCGTTCCACTTGTTTTTATCATCGGATTTATCCGGATTAACCTAAGATTGGCGAGGTCAAATTGGGGTGTCTACAACTGGAAGCTAGGGTTTTGGTGGTCCGGTTAGGGTTTACGTGGTTGCTAGGGTTACCAGAGGTCCGGTGGCTCTGATACCATGTTAGCAGACATAATTAGGTTAAATGAAGGCGTTAACCCCAATCGGGTACGTAATAATTTATTTATATAATAACAAGATCACATGACAAGATACGGCGTGGCTAACCACACCAGATAATAACAATAATAATAAAGTTATAATAATGATAAAGCTAACATGGGGTACTCAAGTGATTGTTCCATTTGGGAAAGGTTTTTGGAAAGGATTAACAAATTGTGGAATGAGTTTTTGAAGCATATCTTTTTTGAGTTTGGGAACGGCGAGAGGGCCGGATTTTTGTTTGATGTGTGGTGTGGAGGTGAGGCTTTGTTTAGAGCATTTCTTGCCATCTTTTCTTTGGCCAGAGACAAGGATGCTATTGTTGCGAAATGCGAACTATGCTTGAAGGGAATTTGATTAGTGCTTTTGAGACATCGGACTGAGGAGGAATGTGTAAGATTGAGAGTTGGACTAGATGTTGATGTTTTTAGGGTTGCTGTATGATCACAGAGGTGTGAGAGGTGGTGTTGATGCTGTCAAGTGAGTTGAGACCATAGAGGGAGGTTTAGTGTCAAATCCTTCTACAGTTGCATGCCAGTGAGTAGAAGGGTGTGTTTTCTTGGAGGAGTTTCTGGAAGGTTAGAGCCTCCTTGAAGTTGCATTCTTTGGTTGGATTGCTGCGCATGGGGGGATTTTTATTGTAGATAACTTAATTCAAAGAGGACATGTTTTGAGAAATTGGTATTGCGTGTGTAAGAAAGCTGAAGAATTTGTTGCTCACCTTCTTCTACATTGTGAGTATGTGAGAGAGTTATGGGGGCTTGTGCTACATCTTTTTGGTGTGGATTGGTGTTTTGAGGAGGAGGTGGTTGGCGCTTTAGAGGGTGGATTTGGGGGGTGGGGGAAGAATGTTGAGAAGTAAGAGAAGAAGGGCATGGCTTTTGGTCCCTTTGTGTTTGATGTGGATATTGTGGCTAGAGCATGAGTAATAGGAGGTCTTTTGATGGGATTGACTCACGGTATATAGGTTGAAGGGCATCTTCCTTGGTAACCTGTATAGTTGGCTGAGGAGGACACGGTCTATTGTTTGATATAGTGGATTTTATAGATTCTATTTCAATGAACTGGATGATTTTTGTAGTGCTTTGTAGTCATCCCCACTTGGTTTCTGCATATGGGTTGCATTCCCTTTATGCCCTTTTATCTAATTTCATTTACTTATAATAAAAAGGTTCATATTTGAGATTGACTAACCAAACATGTGAATGTTTGCGCGCTAAATTTTAGAAGCACTCTATTTCCCACATTCGACACTAACTCATTCCTCGGCCATCAAAAGCTTTATATCTAGCTTTTTGCATTTGTGTTCGCGTTGTGCATATTTGTTTTTCTGTTTCTTTTTTCTTATGTTTGATGTGTAAGTTTTTCTTGTTCTAAATTTCTTCTTTTTTTTTTTTTTATAAAAATGAATACATAGTTGTTTATACCTTTTTGAGTGAATGGTCTAATGGTTCAAGCTTGAAAGTTGAAGAAGGTTTGATCATAAATGGTACAATTACTTTGTCAGTAATCCCTAAAGAAAGAGTTGTTTTCTTTTATTTTGTTTTATTTTATTGTGTTAGTTAATTTTATGTTTTTTTCTTGAGAAGAGGGGGAAGAATGTAATCTAGATGGACAGAAAGCCCTACATGAGAAGCTACCTCAAGTGTATGACTATGCTAATAGAGTAATAGGAAAAGAATGTAAATCTCAGAAAAAGGATAGGTTTATGTGTCTTACTCTAAGGTGATATTCTATATATGTGATTACATCCCCTATGATCCATGAAGGGCATGACTAAAGAGCTTGGTGCTGGAAATGTTATTTTTGATTATATAGGAACTTTTCTGTTTTTTCTTCTGATTTTATCTGGCCTAATATGAATCTTGGTATTTTCTTCCTTTAAATTCTGGCACTAAATGTTGCTTCCTAGGAAAACAATAATATTTTGATTCTTAGCTCCATGATTTACACTTGCCTATAGTTCTTGAATATTATGAGTGTTAACACTCATTTTCTTTTTCTTTGGATGGTGCTTTTGCTTGTTCCTTTTCTTGCCTTATTTTCAGTTACTGAGAATGCACAAGCATCTCAACTGGCATTTGTTACCTAATGAGGACTGAGGAGTCACCAGTTTTGACATGCTGATACTTTTCTGGTTGATTCTGCAGTCTTGAGAAAGGGGTTGAACTGGATTGCCACTGGGTTGAATTTGATGATGTTCGTTACCATATTCAGGTGAATTTTGAAGCTTTTCTGTCAGTGTATCTATGGAAATATAGAAACGATCTAGATAAGTGTCTAGATTAGAATCTTGCCTAGATTCCTGCAGTTTGTTATTTTTGGATGTACTAAAACTCTAGCTGACTTATAAAATATCTTGCAGGCATCAATGAAGAATCCACACCTCCTGCTGCTATCTGTATCATTACCCACCCCACCTCCAGAAACTGTTTTTGTTGGGGGACTTCCTCTTGGAGCCATAGAAGCTATAAAAGCTACATATGGTCTGCTCGTACAAATTCTTGATCCTCCAAGAGATGGCTTTAATCTCACCATGAAGCTGAATTTGTCTAAACTTTCTCCAGATGAAGGTTCAACGAGTTTCTTTCCTAAGGTTACTATAAGCTTGCCATGACTATGCTGAAACATATAGGATCAATTTGTATAGTATTTTCATCCACATTTTTATTTGTTAACACTGCTTTTTTTTTTTTTTGGTTGCCTCCTACATGTTTTTTCTTCCTCTTTTGCCATGACATGTTTGTTTTCGCCTTTTGGTTTGTTTTCCTGTTTGTTTTTTGGGGGGCACTATGAAAATGTGCAGAAAGTTGAACCTTTGACGAAATCTTGGAGATGTCAGATAGAACTCCTGCAAATGGGTACCTAAAACACGATTCTGAGAATAAATAGGCAAATGAACACAACCCATGGTAAGAGCTGTAAGACAAGGTTGAGTTATCAAAACTTGTAAGAGCAAAAAAAGTGCTGTTTGGATGAAAAAAATTGGATAACAGATGTGTAGAATTATGAAATGTTGATAGAACATATATTTGATGAAATACTAAGCCTCATATAAACCATTTTTCTATCTTGTATCTATAGTATTTTTGCCCTGGTGGATTTCTCTCTCATTGCTGCAAATACAATGCCTATTTAAGTTAGAATGGCGAAGCCTATAACTAAAAAGTGTGTTGGCCCACTTGTGCACTAGGTATGACTTGTACGATCGGTAGAGGTTCCTAGATTGCTATCGGCGGTGCTACAACAATTCATGTTTTTGAATCCTAACAAGGTTAAAACTTGAAACTCAAAACCATAGGTGACGCTACTACAATTCAAGCTTTTGATTAATTTAAGGAAGTATCTGCTACCCCAATTGCTTCAACCATTGATTACATTGTTATTCCAAAGGTTGAAAAAGTCGTCTCAACTTAGAGATTTTAATACCATGCCATGAGTGCCAGGGGCAGATCCAGTATTCTGCCCATAGGGAGCAGTGCCTCCTCTAAAATTTACACTTTTTACCTATGTTTTTAAAAAAAAAAAAATATCTTAAAAAACTTTTGTTAATGCCCCCTCCTAAATTATGAAACTACCCGTTGTTTTAAATTTTGAACAAAAAACTTCCAATCGGGAATATTAAAATACCAATTTTTAGAATATTTTAGTGTTGATATATGTGATTTATGTGTCAAATATTTTATGTTACTAAAATTTGATTCATAAATTTATTTTCATATCTTTTTTCTAACCAAGATGATAAAGAATCTTCGGATTTTGAAATTTGAAAATTTCAAATTTGTAATGAATTTTTAGAAAAATTAATTACTAGAGAAATACTTTAAACAATTAAAATTAAAAATATGTCACTATAAAAAAAGAGATGGAAATTAGTTTTCAAATGAGACAAAAATTAGTGAAAAAAGAAATTAGTACCCCCTTTAAGTGAAATTCCTATATCCGTCACTGATGGGCGCCAATGCAAAGCTTGTAGTTTCATGCACTTCAATACTCTAGAACTTTTCCAACCGGGGGTGAATGATGCACATCATAAGATAAAGAAAAATTATAGCAGGACCCACTTGGGACCTTCGTAATCACATTTTGGTGCTGTTAAAGTCTTCGTTCATGTTTATTTTTAGCTCAATAAAATATCTGATTAGTTTTCTGATTTATTGAGCTTCAAAGGTTAGAAGTATTTTCGTATTTTCAGAAGTTCTAAACGTGGGTTGTAGGAGTTCCAACTATATTTTTAGAAGGCTTTAGGTAGGTATTACAATCAAAAGACTATTTTTCTTATAAAAAAGGAAAGTTTAATATCCTATTCAGGAGATCTTAGTTTATGTTGGACTTTGGAGCTTGGAGGTTCCATAGCGTTTGGGTAAATGGCTTATTGGCTTATTTGGCTTATAAGCAGCCAAATAAGCAATTTTGTTTGGTTTGCCAAATAAGTAAGATTTAAGCCAATAAGCAAATAAGCCAATAAGTCAAATAAGCAACCTTTAAGCAAGATTTAAGTCAAACGAAGTTGCTTATTTAAGCAAATAAGCAAAAATAAACAAATAAGCAAATAAGCCACTTAAAAGACAAGGTAGCCAAACGAACTTGCTTATTTCTGTTTTTGCTTATTTCACAATAAGCAAATAAACCATTTACCCAAACGGGCCCAGTGTTTATGGAGTCATGTAGTGCTTGAAATTTGATGTAGATTAGTTTAAGCACACTTAATGAAGATTTTGGATTCTGCTGATATTGTGTTAAACACAATTTGAACCTCAAATGTGATGCCTAGATTTTTCTTCTTCTTTCTACTGTCTACGTTTAAATTTCTTGAACCAAATTTGATTGTCCAATCCCACCTCTAAACAAACATACACTGATAGCGCATGAAAATAACTCAAAACCAGCAGTGATGGCACACAAAACTGGCTTTCCCACTTTCACCCTGCTGCACAGTTCACAGGGCCAGAATAACAGCTGAAATCTCATCCTTTCATGTGCAAAATCCAACCCTTTCATTACCCCATCCAAATCCAAAATCCTATATATTTTACCAGCTTTTGGTCACTTGAATTGTTCATTTAAGCCCTAAAATTGGAGGGCTTCGCTACTGCCACACATTAGGGCTATCAAACATATAGTGATAGTGCATGAAAATAACTCAAAACCAGCAGTGATAGCACACAAAACTGGCTTTGCCACTTTCCCTCTGCTGAACAGTTCACAGGGCCAGAATAACAGCTGAAATCTCATCCTTTCAATTGCAAAACCCAACCCTTTCATTACCCCATACAAATCCAAAATCCTATATATCTTACCAGCTTGTTCGTTTAAGCCCTAAAATTAGATGGCTTCGCTATTGCGACACATTAGTTTTGGGTTTACTATCAGTGGGAGAGTGTGCCCACACTTGTCAATTGTCAAACGTCACAGTATAATATGAACTCCTTTCTGTTTTAAAAGCCTTCAGATTATTTACCTATGAACCTGATGATATATATGTACTTACATAAACCATAATGAAGATTTTTCTTATTTCCTATATATTTTTCATCAATGGTCTAAGTAGGAAAGTGGCACATTGTGGATATCTTGGTGATGTAGGAAAGATTAGGATCAAAATGAGTGTTCCAAAGCTGCTTAAGATAGGAATTCTGGTGGGATTTGTGGAAAGATTCTCGGGTTAGGGCTTAACAAAATGGATGAAGGCTGGTTTTTCGGTTGGAATTAGCAGCAGAAAAGTTCTCTTACTAATTGCTATTGCCATGTTTGTATTGGAGGATAGAATTAGGAGTGATAAAGTTTCCCATCACTAATAGTCCCAGGATTAAATTTCCCATTGCATTGTTTATCACTTTCTAAGTTCACTCCCATGTTTGTTTGTTTGTAAAATTGAAAGACAAGGAAGAAGCATAATGAAAATTGTCAATTTTACCCTCTCCATATTACTTGATAGTGACCTCTTTGGTTGTGTTTATTGAACAAACACAATTGAATGCTATCAAATAAGCCCCCAAAAAAATTAGATAAGACCATTTTTTTTCCTTTTAAATCCAGTAAGACAAAAAAAGTCAAAAAAGAAGTTTAGAATGGATAATCTCAAAGACGAGAAAGAAAAAGTAAAAAAAGTCACGAATAAATTTGCAAAGTAAAAAAGTGATACAAGAATTTAATCCTAGATACTCTAGGTGAAAGAAAATAAAACAAAAAACATAAATAAAATAAAAGGTAAACAATAAAATTGTTAATAAAAAATGGTACAAAAACAAAAAAAAACCCCCAAAAAAGTCACTAATAAATAAGTAATAACTATCTTATAGACACTCAAATCTTTGAAAATACAATCAAATGTATAAATAAATTGGTTAAAAAAAAAGAAACTGAAAAATGTTGTAAAAGTAAAATATAAGGGCAAAATTGTCCTTTTAATTTAATCAATTCCCCTCTTGAATCCCATCCCTCTCTTCCCAC